>JAHWFP010180264.1:61533-81253 GCA_023313725.1 Lithobius niger | reverse complement strand
CCCTGAACGCGAGTGGCAAAACTGCGAACCCCCAGGAGAGCGCAGATCGCCTGAACAAGGCCATGGCCCACTCCCATCGCAACTAGACCACGCCGCACCCAGTCTACGTTAACCGTATCATAGGCGGCCTTGATGTCAAGGAAAACAGCGACCACACAGAGACCCTGGGACCACGCCTCATAGATGCCCGACAGCAGATACATAACCGCATCCTGAGCATTACGCCCAGTCCTGTATCCAAATTGAGTTTGTGCTAGGCAGTCATAGTATTCAAGGTGACATTCCAGCCTTTTCACAAGCATCCGCTCGTAGACTTTACGCAAATTTGACAACAGAGAGATCGGCCTATAACTCGCAACGAGCGACCTCGGGGACCCTTGCTTGTGAAGGGGAACAAGGATGGTAAAAAGCCACGAGGCCGGAACCAGACCGCTGCAAAAGACCTTACGAAATAGAGCGACAGCGTCACCGACCGCGGCAGAGTCAAGACCACGCAGCGCTTTGTAAGAGACGCCATCAATCCCTGGGGCACTGCTATCTCGACATTTACCAAGTGCAGAAGAAAACTCAAGCACACTGAAAGGCTGGTCAGATGGAGACCCATCCACAGTGGAATGCCCTGCTGCAGGAGGCGGAGCACCCGCTGGGAGAGCGTACACGCTAGCAAAACGGTCGCAAAAGGCGTCGGCCATGGCTTCCCCTCGCAGGACAGCATTCGAGTCACTGCTCGGATCGTGCACCCACATTTGCGATGGCTGCTTGGAACTGCGAGCCACGATGCGCCATGCAAGAGTAAGCGAAGAAGCAGAGCACACCTGATCACATACCCTATCGGGGTACCCTTAACAGTCCCTCGATACGCTAGCCAGGTCGTATCACACGGCCTCCTTTTCCAACGCCTAAATGCCTGACGACGATCGCGAATAGCACGCGAACAGAGTGTGGTCCACCAGTCTGGTTGAGCCCTTGACGAAGCACCAGGCTGACAACTTCTGCTCCGACTCAAAACGGCAACTCTGCTTGCAGCAAGCCAGTCCTCCATAATTCCACTAGACACCTGAGGTCTCCTCCTCGTGCAAGCACGTCTATTCTCACACGTTGATGCCAGGGGCTGCAGGACCACTGGAAAGTGGTCACTGCCACGCTGATCATCAGACACAATGCAACGGAAAAACTTCTCAATCTCCGGGGAACACAGGAAGAAGTCCAGCACAGATTCCTGCACAGTACCCCGCTGCCACCGACAGAAGGTCGGCGTCCCGTCATGTACCACCCGCAGGCCACTACGATCAATGGCCTGGCTCAACCGACGCCCACTGGTGTCCACCCGAACAGATCCCCAGTCATAGTGGTGTGCATTGAAATCACCACACACTATGAGCGGGTGCTGGAACTGGCGGAACCAAGCGTCCCATTCAGCAACAGAACGAGACTGCCTGGCATGAACCACTACAACGGTTACCCAACACGCAAACATAAAAACCTTGATTGCACACGCATCCATGCCAGGAAGCACAACAGTCACTGGGCACAGAATGTAAGGAACTGCCCAATTTACAAAAAGACCGACATCCCTCCCATTCGAAATGAAGTCACACCGCAAATCAGATGCCCCGCCGAAGGTGTTTAAGTTAGTCTCTTGAACTCCTAGTACATGCACTCGTCGCAAGAGCTCCTCAATCTCATGCTGTTTACTCGCTAAACTCCTGGCATTCCAGGACGCGATCAAATAGGCTGTATGACTGAAAACGAAAAAGAACTACGAAGCCACATGAACACACAATACCAACATAAACCAAACACTTATTTATCCCCTAACCCACCCCAACTCCTTCCTCCACTCTCCCACTTCCCTTATGCACAACATGCACTTCTTCTTCATCCTCATCTAATGCAGGCGCAGGCGCAACGTGGCCAGGAGCATCCGATGCATCAGATGATACATCCACAACACAGGGAACAGAACAATCTCCAACTCCAACATCCGGTCCAACAACAGGCGTAGACTCAACGGGCTGCTCCGCAATCGTACCGAGCACAGCAAATTTATTCACAACTTTCACATCCCGACCAACTAATTGTGTCGACCGGTTACGCGCAACTCTTCTTCGCTTGGCAGGCTGAAACACACTCTCAACAGAGGGCTTAGGAACGGCTGAAGCCAGAGACACACCCGGAAGCATAGGGAAGTGACTCACACTAAGAAATGACTCACTCGGCAGAACTGCACTCGTGGATGGACTCGCGGAAGCACCTGGACGACCACCACACTCTATTACTCCTTCACTTACAACACCGTCACGCACTACACCATCACACTCCTCATCATCATGCACTGCATCGCCACGCACAACACTGTCACGCACTTCACCATCCCCAACGTCGCTCACGAAGCTGGCGACGCTATCCTGCACTTTCGAAGCATAAGTAGGGGCGAGCTTCCGACGATGACTACACGATTCACCACGGGGGAGATAATGATCACACACACGACAGTAGACACTGCGACAATACGCCCGAACGTGACCTTTGAACTTGCATTTCAGGCAACGAGGTACGCGTCCTGCCACTACAAGAAGAGTAGGAATCCCACGAACGTGAACAACATCCGGTATGTCATCCACAGACACACTATCACGTAGGCGGAGGGAAATACGCCGCACGCCTGAATAACAATGCGTTACGCCATCAAGGAGGACACGCTCTTGCTGGTAACTCTGCAAGGAACCATAGTTAACAAGCGCAGCTCCTATGTCACGCTCTGTCACTTCAAAAGGCAACCAATGCACTCTGACCTGGACACATCTCGCATGTAAATCATGTACCACAGCACGAAAGCCATTCAGGAGCAGAAACTTCGCCTTGACTAAAACACTCTTTGCCTCTGGTGACCGCAAAACCACTTGATAAATGTTGTTTGCTCTTAGAGCACACATAGCGTCAACATCAGTCAATGCAATCTTAGTAGCCAACGCATCACGAAGATGGGAGAGCAGGAAAGGCCTACCACGCTGATCCGCTATCACAATAACAGACTGCGCCATCGTAACATTGGAGAGACCCCCTCTGTACATCTTTTGTAGCCACACCAAATCATCTCAGAAGTGTCATGGTCAAGGTCCGGAGCTGCATCAACAATACACTGCTCACCTGAATAATCATGATCGTTGACAGCACCAACACGTTCTGACGACACTACTTCACACACGCCTCCACTAGCCGCTGCTAACTCATCCACAACCATTACCTCACTGGTTTCATTGTTGTCCACGGCAGAGTCATTGTCACCTTCAACATTGTTCATCCCTCCATTGTCGGTCGTACCATTGTTCGCCGCTAAGCCTACACCAACTTGTGCTCTACATCCAATCACCCCATACAAATGCAGATCCTGGTCGGAAATACCACGAGCCACAGCCGCTACATACACTGAACGATACACATCGTCTGGCACTAGTCCATCACGTGCCTGTCTCTCTGTAACCACACCCTCGGACAACAGCTCTCGCATAAGGTTGCGGACGTCGTCCGCCATTGCGCCCCCAAAGTCAGCAATGAAGAAGTAAATAAGTCATTCAGTCATGTCGGCCTCAAAATTGCAGACTTCGCACCGTGCAGTTTAAAGCTGGAAGATTTAAGCGACAACCAAGAGCATTTCATTATGGTTCTCAACAACCTATTTGTGGCCGGCAATGGTAACTCACCACGACAATGTTGTTTTTCCCATGCCCGAGCATCGTTGCAACTTGTGAGCTACAATCCGATCTTGTGCACGTCACCTATTGTTGCCCCATTGTTACATGTTGCAGCTTTGCATTCTGGGGCTTCGCCGCCGCCTGTCCAGTTTTTGAAAATTCTCGTGCGGAAACGAACACTAACAATCACTGCCTGCCGGCAGTGCTAATTAACTGAACAAAAAACGGATTCGCCATTTAGAAAAAGAAAAACATTAGAGTTCGTATCTCCATACTCATAGCTGTGAAGATACACGAATAAAAACGGATTAGAGTTCATTCGAACGCAACAAACTGTAATTTGAACTCCAATTCCAGGGAACAAGGGCTGTTTTTACTCAATGGTTATGTCAGGAAGTGAACGCAGTTTGTGTTTGAAATATTTAATGTTTGTGTGCATGTGTGTGTGAGTGGCTACATATGTATTTTTTGTGAATTTCTAATTTGTGAAACCAGGAGCCTCCTCCAGATTGTTTGATTAGTAATGTAAGTGTATGCGTGCGCATGGAGGCTGGCTTGTCGCAACTCTTGTTTCCTGGAATTGGAGTTCAAATTACAGTTTGTTGCGTTCGAATGAATTCTAAACCATTTTATTCGTGTACCTTCACAGCTGTGAGTATGGAGATACGAACTCTAATGTTTTTTTTTCTAAACGGCGATGCCGCTTTTTTGTTCATTTAAATTGTTGGCTTTTTTTCGCTTCCTTTTTATTGTATTTGCTATGGTCTCGTTTGTCATGTGTACCAATTTAGTTAGCGAAAAAACGGAAAATTAGAAATGCGTATTATGTTCAGCTTCCGCCCAAGCTTTGTCCCATGTGTATTTCATGGCAACACGTCCACTAGCGTGTTTCTAGATTTAGCATGTGTTAACTCGATGAGGAGTTAATTTTGCTTTCTTGCAGGCAGATGCATTATCGTGGAAAACAATCACGGAAACAATTCAACTGGCTTCTCGAAGCCCGCATTGAAGTCATTCAGTCATGTTGGGCACCCAATTTTGAAGCCGTAATGCCTCAAAATTAAAGTCTTCGTACCCTATAATTTAAAACTTGAAGATTGAAGCGAAAACCTGTACCATTTCATTTTGGTTCTGGCGAATAATGCTTACTAAATTCCAATTGTTTTATTAGGGCCTCGGCCCTAGACCATGCGCCCGCCTTAAGATCTAGTACAGCGATACAAAGATATCAGAGAAACCACAACCACATGAATGTAGCCAAATACATGTACAGACACAAGAAAAACATATAAAGCCTGATCTCACTATCACCACCCCCACCACTACTACCATCGAGCTACATGTAAACAGAAGAGTATGAGAGAGCTCACAGTCGCACTCCAGTCGCTCGCACATACGTTACCACTGCTAACCAATACTTAATGTTATGTTTCCTTTCACTTGTCCAGAGCAGACACTCCAAAGACATGATACCGCCAATCTTTCGCCTCAGCAAGTCTCGCACGTCGCCATGAATCACACACTCCAGGAGAAAGTGTTGCACCGTACCGTTTCTACCACATCTGAATGATGACTGATGATGCCACCCAAGATGCCACCTGTGTGCTGGGAGTAGCGAGTGTCCTGTGTGTAGTCGTGCAACAATGTGTGCAGCCCAGAAGGGCAGACTATTTAAAGGAGCATTACATGAGCATACTGGAGCAAACTGATGCAGAACTCTGCCCGTGGTTGCACTGCTCCACTGCCTATCCCACAGACGCAGTGATCACACACGCAGAGGCTGTTTATGCGTGTGCACTGACCGCACAAGGCAAGCAGTGCACGGTGCAGATAAGACAGCCTCCTTTGCAGCCGCATCCGCATGCTCATTCCGCGTTTCACCGCTGTGACCCTTCACCCATTCCAACGTTGGTATTCCGTTTTAAGTGGCAGTCCACAGCTTCCAACAGACGGAGAAAACCATGGGATCATCGAACCTCATTGACTGGACCGCTGCTCTCAACAAGGAGATACATGACCGGGAGTCAGTGATGATGGGAACAGCTCTAAGTCAGCAGCAAGGTCGAGGGCCACCGAAACAGCAGCCAGCTCACGAACAAAGCTAGCGTGTACTCCTTCTAGAGCACGTTTGACCACCAGCTTGAGCCGAGGAATGTAGACATCAATTCCCTAGTGCTAGATTCCAACCTGTTAGAGGCATTTCAGAAGATATGACAAGCCTCAGCAAACTCAGGGCGCAGCACACTATGGAACTCAGCAGTCCACAGCCAAGGGCAAGGTGGACAGACTGAGGCCATATTTAGGAGTGAAGCTAAGTCTGGTGCAGCCAGCAAGGACGTGCCAAAACCTGCTAGGAATAAGATTCTGCACTCCCTGTCCTGGAACTGCAAGTAGTCAAGCAAAATCCATGCGACAGGGTCCGAGTTCGCACGACTGATGTTGCACAGGTACAGCAATAGAAGAACCTCCTCAGCACGGAGCGTAAGGGGTGGCTCCCCAGCCTCAACTTACAGTGCTTGGACAGGGGTCGAAACCAGACTGCCAGTAACAACTCTTAAGTAGTCATTCACCGCCGTCCGTAAACACGCAAATGCTTCAGTGTTCCAGCAAGGAAAGGCAGATGATAGTCCAGAGCGGTTCTAAGATGCACGCGGTACGCAGACAATACCATGCCACGTCGTACCCCATTGTGCTGAACAAGTGCTTTTAAAATCGGTAGACGACTAGCAACCTTGCTTGCTCTGCAGAACCTTAGCGTACTCAACCCACTCTAGACCACCATCCAGCTAGACCACAAGGTACTTAACGTGCTGAACCCTTTGAATACGAACATCACTTACACAGACACTGAGAGACGCAGACCTAATACTCTGCAGCTTGGAAAAAATGAACAGCTTTGTTTTTGCAGGAGATAGCGCCAGACCACGCACAGCTAATTTACCAACAACCTCAGCCAACACATGCTCAATCAGGCCAGATAGCTTACACGGATCATCAGTGATGAACCAAAGTACAACATCATCTACATAACAGACAATGTTGTTGCTCTGTTTATGTTCAACAAGGACCTCATTTATTGCTATGGCAAACAAGACAGTACTGACTCAGCTGCCCTGCGGCAGCCCTCTGTCTGTGCACTGTGAGTCGACTAGGACCCATTCACTTTTGTAACAAACGTCCTGTCACCAAACAGAGCCAAGATGGCATCAGACAATTTCCTGCCTACACCCATCCAATATATCGAAGACTGAACCCACTCCATGCTGACTGTGTCATATGCTGCCTTGATATCTAGGTAAACTGCGACAACAGCCAACCCATGCGCCCAAGCCTCTCTAACACGCCAAAACAGGACAGCATCTAAGGACGCTTCTATGTGCGTCGCTTGGTAGACCAGCCACAAAAGCGTTAACAGGTTCCTCTTCCACTTCCTGTACGACTTACATATATCCTTCACAGCGACAGTGCACACATTAGTCCACCTCATCAGCTCTGCTCTAAGTGAACCTGAGTTGACTCTAAACACACGCGATGGATTGACAACATACTTGCCCTTCCAAGACTGAAGCGAGCCATTGTCTAATACTGGGCTGGTGTGCCTAGCCCATGTTCGCATAGAGGTAGCACCATGAGGTAATAGGGCAACCAGGAAGTGGTCATACCCCTCTAATCCTCTGAGATCTCCAGACGAAACGCCCCAGAAATCTCCGATGAACAAAGGAAGAAGTCAGAATTGACTGCTAAAGCTCTCCAAAGTGCTACCTGACAAACGTCGGTGTGACGCTATGAATCACAGTCAGATCCAAATCCTCAATTACGCGAACTAGCTGCTGGCCTCACGAATCACAACGAGCAGAAGAAACAGAACAGAAGAAACAGGACAGCATCCTGAGCACTATGCCCAGTTCTGTAACAAACTCCCTGGTTGATAACCATAACCCATGGTATTCAAGGTGTCAGTTGAGATGAAACACCAACATCCTCGCAAGACCTTGCACACACTTGATAATAATGCTATAGGTCGGTAATTACGAAGGTCTGAATGTGCACTGCCACGCTTGTGAACAGGGATTAGGACCGTGAACATCCACATGGCAGGAACAGGGCCCCCATCAAACAGGCCCGGATAAAACTGCAGCAGAGCCTGCCATCCGTCTGCAGTCAGTGCTTGAAGATCCCTATATGATATCCGGTCAATACCAACAGTAGTACTAGTGCTACATTTACCAAGAGCCGAAAGCAATTCTGATGCAATAAACTGCACATCACGTGCAGAATCTAAAGATAGACTGGTCAAGCAAGTTGGCGGTGCCGAACCACTCGGTAGAGAATACACTCTTGCAAATCTAGCATTAAATGCATCCGCAAGTGCCTCTCCGCTGAGTACCGCAGTGCTCGGCTTCCCACTCGGTGCCAGACTATAAGCCCACACAATAGGGCTGTGATTATCCTGGGGACGCAAAGCTCCCCACACAGAAGAGACCGACCCAGCTGCAGCAACTGCCGCGCAGACCCGAGGACCGTATTGAGCCTTCTCAGTGCGGATTATGAATGCAGATTCTAAGGCCGTTGCTCGGTAGACCAGCCACAAAACCGTTGACGTCTCATCCACTTCCTGTACGACTGACGTCTGTCCTTCACAGTTGCAGTGCACACATTAGTCCACCACATCGGCTTTGATCTAATTAAACCTGAGTTGACTCTAAACACACACGATGGAGTGACACCATTCTTGTCCTTCCATGACTGAAGAGAGCCATTGTCTACTAATGGCCTGGTGTGCCTAGCCCACATTCACATAGAGGGAGCACTGTGAGGTAATAGGGCAACCAGGAAGTGGTCGCACCCCTCTGATCCTCTGAGATATCCAGACGAAACGCCCCAGAAATATCTGATGAACAAAGGAAGAAGTCAAGAATTGACTCCTGAAGCTCTCCAGAGTGCCACCTGATAAACGTCGGTGTGATGCTACAAATCACAGTCAGATCCAAATCCTCAATTACACGAACTAGCTGTTGGCCTTGCGAATCACAACGAGCACACCCCCACTCAAAGGGGTGGGCATTAAAGTCTCCCATGATTATGCATGATGTGGAAAAGTGTCGTAACCATCTTTGCCAGGTCGACGTTCCAGTGATATGGCATGTTGCATGCAATGCAACCACCATTGCCCACTTGCTACCCAGCCACACCTTATTGCAACAGGCATCAGTTATATACATGCAAAATATATGCACTTAATAGATATGGAACTTTCTGTTTTACAAAGATCCTAACACCAGAATACATACTAGATGTAACACAATCAATATCTGGTTTACTAAGAGAGTCAAAATCGCTTATACGTGATTCCCGAATGCCTAGTGCTTAATTTCGCCACCCTTACCTCTTACCCCAAGCGCATTCCAAGTACCAATGGAGAAAAGGCTAACGAATGGGCTATGACTGAACCATCTCTTCCTTTATCTACACTACAATCTCTTTCACTCTGCATGCATATTTCAAATGCAGACCCACCATGCTACTTTCCCCCCTTTAGAGCTGGTGGAGGTAATTATACTATTAAACACTTCAGCAGAGCCCACCACGGAGCACTCTTCACCAATATTCTCGCTCTCCATCTGTATTTGCAACACTTCACCTTCACAACCCATCTCATGCTGCTTACATAGCTTATTACGCATGTTTGGAGTACTACACCTGGGATCACTTTACTCTTAGCTACTCCAAACGCACTTTCATCAACAACTTCACTAACAATTTCACAAATTACACCACCAAGCTCTTCACAGAGAACATCACAGCACACTTCACTGGGCCCTTCACTAGATGCTTCATCACTGACTACATTAGATGTTTCATGTGCGTCTTGTGTACCGACACTTTCATTAACTACACAGCCTTC
Organism: Lithobius niger; assembly: GCA_023313725.1. Lineage (NCBI taxonomy): Eukaryota > Metazoa > Arthropoda > Chilopoda > Lithobiomorpha > Lithobiidae > Lithobius > Lithobius niger. Next base: position 71,653 of record JAHWFP010180264.1, on the reverse strand, counting down.
CTTAGCTCCAACCGAACTGCTTGCTTGTTCACTTTCTCTTTCCACGGTGGTCAGAGCGTCAACTGGTTGACCTTGTCGTTTTAGTTTTGTCTTGATCTGCTGACGTTTAGACAAAGGCGCCACTGCTTGACCACCATCAGACTCTCCGGAATGCACTACTGAAACACTTTTTGTAACACCTAAACCTGCAACTGGTTCAACACTATACACTGCTGCTGGTGCACTCACTACCTCACTTTGTATTCTTACACTTACAGAACTCGAGTTCGTATTTGCATTGGCACTGCTGTGGAGATATTGACGTGGTACTTGCACAACATTTCTCACAGTGGACGGCAAATCAACAATGCTTTGCTGCTGGTTTGCAAGGCAGAACGCCGGCATCGTGGTGCACGGTCTGCGACCGCAACCAACGCTGGAATGCCCTCACATGAACGATGTCAGGAACGTCATCTAGCGTAGATTGGTCGTGGAGTCCGAATTTCACAACGCGAACTTCATATTCACACACTTCCCTTCTGCCAGCACACAGCTTCTCAAACCTATGGTCTAAAATCACACCAAAGCGCCTAAACGCTGCATAACCTCTGCTGCTTAGACTTTTTATGGCAGCCAGTACACTTTTGCCATGATGCTTTCGTCATAGAGATCACATACGCTTACGTCACATCATTAACCACTACAGAGACAACAAGAACTTTCTTTTTCGCAGCAGCGCTTTTCAGCACAACATGAAAAACATTGCCAGTATGCAAACACCAACTGCTTCTATTTCACTCGCTCTTACTTCGGAAGCTGTTAGATTAAACATCTGGATTGGGAAGTACCGGAGCTCCAGCACGATTACTTAGAAACCCAACTGACCTAATCATTTTCACGTTATTTAAGCTGCCACCATAGACTTTCCTGAGATATGCAATTTCTCTTGCTTTAACTATTTCATCTTTCAAACGCTGGGCAGCAATATGGGCACTGAACAAGTTCGTAACATTTCTTATTGCAGATTGTTGATCGGCCTCAATAGCTTTACGGTTACCGACAATTTTGCTATACGAACATTTCTCAGTGTTCACACTTACTACATTAATAATAATTTTTTAACCACAAATGTGGTTAGGAATTTGGAAGGGGCAAAACAGACTAACACCAACCCGATGCTAACTGTTAGAAATTCATAAAAAGCACATTAAAAGGATGAAGAAACTAAATAAAAAATCGAAGTCAAGCTCTCCAAGAACAGGGTCAGCATAGGCACGATTCATTCGCTGAATTCCGATCTCTTCAGGAACCTCCTAAGAGGGCATGCGTTTAGGATCTTTAAAGGCTCTAAGAGAACATGCTGTAACCGTGGCCTCAGGCACGAAGTTCCAAACTGGAGCAACCCTAACCATGAAGAAACTTTTTCGGCAATCTAAGTTGGCTCCTTCAATGGAGAGTTTAAGCGAATGTCCCTGAGTAGATTTGACTCTTCTCCATTCGAAAAAAGGCAAGTCAACATTTAACGATCCGTGGAGAATCCTATAAGTTAGTATTAGGATAAATTTCAAACGATGCAGTTCCGGTGACTTCCAACCCCAACCGTTTGATCGCAAAATGTAGGGCAAATCATGGAGGCCATAGAGATATTTAGAAAAACGCTGCTGCACCGATTCCACAAGATCAACATCCTTTAAAAGGTGTGGCGACCAAACTGGGGTTGCATATTCCAGAAGCGTGTGGACAAAGACTCTAAATGCTCAGACTTTTGTAGTCAGATTTGCAGAAGTAAAGCAGCGATTTACGATAGCCAAACACTCTGATGTGTCAGCAGTAATCTTTCCGCAATGGAGGGTTGATTCCAAATTTGACGTAAACCAAATGCCAAGAACACGAATCACATGCACATCCTGGAAAACGTGGTTTTCAGTTGAGTAGGTGAAAGGTAAAATTTGGTTTCAGATATGAAAAGATTGGGAGTTTTACAGTGAGATTGGCAAGTGCCACAATAAGGACCAACCAGCCACGTTAACAATCTCTACAGATAGAGTCTCATAATTCCCTCGTTCCACAACCTCTGACGCAATCTTCAGGTCGTCAGCAAATTTGTATCCATAAGTCGAGTTGTTTTTGCATTTAAGATCGTTAAAGTAAACAACAAAAAGTAAGGGGCCAAGTACAGACCCCTGTGGAACACCGCTAATAATAGGTGACTCGGAGGAGAATGTATTTACAATGAGGACCCGTTGTGAGCGGTTTGAAATGAAAGCAGAAATCCATTTTAAGATTTCCTCCAAGCCCGATTTTTTCGATTTTATGCAGTAATATTCCATGGACCACCGACTCAAAATCCTTCTGGAAATCAAAATAAATAACATCGGTCGGTACACCAACATCGGGGGCAATAGTCCAGTTGTCTAAGGCAAGCAGTAATTGTAGGACTACCGAACGTCCAGGCATAAAACTAAATTGATCATAGTTAATAAAACTTTGAGCCTCCAAGAACATTAACATTTTGTTGTGGATCAGTGACTTCATAACGTTACAAGTAACAACTGTGAGGGCATTTAGACGGTAATTACAAACATTTGTTGCATCCCCCTTCTTAAAGACAGGGAGAACATTTGCAGATCGCCAAGATGAGGCCAAAGCACCCTCACGAAACGAATGGTTAAAAATAACTGCAAGAGGGAAACATATCTCGTAAGTAGTGGTATAGTGTTGGATTCGCCCAGGACAGACAGAGGACAGTTACCAAGATGGCCGCCCCCATGTAAACTGGAAGAGCCACCATTTTCGAAGAAGACCACCATTTTGGAAGGGCTTGACGTCACATCCGGCCTGCTTTTTTGAATGATGTTACTTCCAGTCGGTCATTTTGAGGTGTTCAAATTGAAGGGCTCCATCTTGGGGTGTTTCATATTGAAGTCCGCCATTTTGGGGGTTTAGTTTCAGTTTCAATACCCAAAATAATTTAAAATGCCCCTAACTCGGGAACCGCTGGCCCTACAGCAAAACGGATCGAAATTTGGCCACACCTTTCAAGAATCCCACCGGGCATCCCAGCTAACTGATGGCACACAAAAATTCGAGTTACTCATTTTTGGAAGTTGGCCAACCCCAATAACTCGGGAACCGTTGGTCCTAGAGCAAAACCGTTTGGGATCTAGCATCCCCAGACTGTATCCTACGCGCGGGTCGAACCCAAATCTGAGTACCACCATTTTGGAAAGTTGGCCCACCCCCGTAACTCAAGAACCGTCGGTCCTAGAGCAAAACCGTTCGAGATTTGGCTTCCCCTGGCTGTACCCTATGCGTGTCTGGAGAGCCCAATCTCAGTTAACGAACTGTATGTGGCTTTTCCTCCCTACGGGTGGTAAAAATGTAGGGTTAAAGAAGCCGAACGTTTCCTTCTGGCAGTTCAAAGTGCGCGCAGAGGACAGACATTAGCCAAGAGGTTGATTTATAAACATTACTAATGCCAATTTTACGGACATACTCATTCATACATACACTCACACATGTATATGCACTGGTTTAGGTTTAGGATGGAGAAGAGAGGGTGGGATGGGTTTGGGTAAGGGTGCGGCCACCTTTCTACCTTGGTTGGGCCTGCCAGAGACCTAAGTCTCCAGTGGCATAGCCGACCGCACCGTGTAGATAAGGGAGAGGGGAGGATATCTTTGAAGCTACTGTTTTTATTTCTTAGCAGCATACGTCTCTCGCCCCTTCTTTTTTTGCAGCTGCTTTCTCCTCCTCGCTCATGTTTGCTTACTTTCTCCTTCTTGGCAGCTGTGTCTCTGGCTCTCGCCTCCGCCTTCTGTTCCTCAGCCATGGCTTTTCTTTTCTCGCCCTTATGTCTCGCTCCTCCCGCCTCACAGTAACTCTTCCTTTTTTGTGCTGCATCCTGATCCCTCCTCACTTCTTTTTGCTCCTCGGTGAGTTCTTCACGCATCTTTTGTTTTCATGTTGCATTCTGCTCTATCCTCCGTTCTTTCTGAGCCTTGGTAAGTTCCTTATGCTTCTTCCGTTTTTGCACAACCATCTCCTCCTGCTTCAAAGTGTACCTCTCTCTCTCTCTCTCAGCAGCTGCCTTTCTCAGCCTATCGGCCTCTCTCCTCCTTTCCCGCTCGTCTAACTTAGCCATAGTGTCCGCTTCTCGACGGGAAGGTACACCTTCGACTCGAACTTCCCCACTCTCATCTTCGCTACCAGATGTTTCCTCTTCATGATCTCTCTTCTCCACCTCTTCCAGATCGCTGTCGAGGTCCACATAGGCGTCAAAGTCGTCGTCCTCTTCATCTCTTCCTCTTCAAGATGTTTGTACATCAGAGTTGTGTAAAGAGTTATGTAATGAGTGCATTAGAGCGCGTATTGTGTGCATTGTGGCGCATATTGTGTTAATCGGATATATAGTGAGTATTGTTAGACACATAGTGAGTATCGGAAGTTCGACAGGACGAAACGTTTGTCGTCATAAGCCGAAAGCTAGGACTTGGTGACGACGTCGGTGGTGATTTTATGCTTTAGGCTACGAAAGGTTGTTCACGTCCCCTTGTCGATGGTGAGTTGTTCGAGGCAACATTTGTAGTCCTCGTGTCTAAGATGTTTCTTGACAAAGGTCCTATCCACGCCTTTTGCCGTATGCTTCTCCTCGTCCGGGGTGATGTACGAGTACATCTTAGACCTGAGGCCTACAAACTCCTCCACCGGTACCCCAACCAGCTCGTCCTTGTTCTTGGTGCTGAAGAGGTGATGGGTGGGGTCAAACCACACGCTCCGAGCCTTGGCCATGTCCGCGTAGAGGGCCACCACCTCGATGGAGTAAAACAAGCTGTCCGTGTCCGTGAAGAGCAACGACGCCTTATTCCCGTACTTCGGTTTGATGACCCTGTAGTGGAACTGGTACGTCAGTAGCTTCGAAAGCTCCAGGATGGTGAAACCAGAATATATGGGGAGGTTGCAGTCGATCGTCCTGGACTTCAGTAGTACGGAGATTAGGTGCTCATTTAGAATTTGAATCGGCGTGAGGAAGTGAACTGTATTTCACCAACTTTTCCACTTTGCTGGCGAGTTTCACAGGCAGCCTGTTCTGCTTTTGTTCCAGCGTTTTTCCGAAAAAAAAAACAGGTATGCCATTTTAAACAGGTACTTCTCGAAGTCGTTCACAGCAGCCTGTGTTCTTACGGTGTTGCCCTCGATGTAGGGTTTCAGCCAGGCCGCCTTTTTGAAGCCGAGGATGCGCCGGATATGACGAAGAACCTTTCCTTGCTGCAGGTAGAACTTGAGATTCCGGTAGTGAACGATGTATTTCCGCTTGTTCAAAAGGTTCAAAGTCAGCTTGGTGGTTGGTTTGACATTGTGGCCGATTTCCTCGGCTACCCTCTCGGAGAACGCCAAAATCATAAAAGGATCGATCTTCAACGATTCCGGAGCCAGCGGGTAGTTATTGTGGGCGTCATGTAATCCGGGAGGGTAGTCCAAGTCCACTTCCAATATTTAGTCATATCCTCCCTCGTCTGACACCGAGAAGATGTCGATACGCTCGAACCTCCCATTTGGTGAGCCATCTGAAGTTTGAGTACGGAAGTTTCTGTACCATAGTCCACCCATAAAGATTATTGGTGTCGAGGTATATAAGGAATGAGTTGGAGTGCTCGGGTCGAAGGTCTCAGGGAAATAGCGGTTATTCGCAGTGGCATAGCGACGCGAGATATACGAAGACCGCCTCGAATTCCGGAAGTGATGAAATTATGCTTCATGACATGGGTGAAGAGGTCGAGTTATGTTTTGTTTGCTACAATGCTGCGACCCAACTGAAACCAGGTGTAGATAGGTAGTAGCAGGGGTCGAGACGAAAAATCTGTAGGGAGATAGACCGGAAGTTCTAGAAGACATCAGCGAGGAGGAATACGTCCATGAATTGGTAAATGGCGTGGTAGGAGGCGAAGAGCTTGATGGTCAACATCACACCTTATGTGCAATACATTTTGGAAAAATGAAGACTATGGGCACATAACCAAAAAATTGGACTCTTAACCATAACTTAAAACACACCAAAAAATTGGTTTACAAGTTACCCAGTAACTTCTGACAACTTTTTTACAATTAGAAAGCAGCAAGAAAATTTTCAGATTTTTGTAACAAGAAATGCATGAAAAACTTGAGTTGACTTTTTTGTACAATGAAAAGTCAAGCTACAAAACCCGTACCATTTTTACTTAGCTCACCAGGGGAGTGTAAATAAAAGAAATCTAATTTTATTTAGCAAAATTAGAAGCCTTCATCCAACACCTGTTCAGTGTTTAGTTTTTAACAACTTCCGGTTTACCGTCCGGATTAACTGCCGCTACACTTATTAGCATCAGTTAAGATTTCCACAAATTTACAATTTTCACATAAGTTTGGTATGGTTTCACAGTCTTCAGGGTTAACCTGATTTTAATAAAACTTGAAGCTTATGGCTCCATCGTAGATCTTCCCTAGGCTTTCTACAGAGCTTGTGCCAATGGAGGGTCGCTTTGGTAGGCCTCCACGATAATCCCATACCATCAAGATTTTTTTTTTGTTTTCAACCTCTATTTTATTTTACCAAAAATATTTTTTAGAAAAACGTTTTCCAAGACGAAGTTTCAAGTATAAAATTCATTACTGATACGGAAAGAAGCAAACACATTTTTCACAAAAAATCTCTTTCTGCTGGGAAAAATTTATAGACCCATGAATTTATTCCTACAAAGAAAAAAACTTTCTCATACCAGGAAAAATCTAACCTAAAAAGAAAATTTTGCTTTGCAGAAGAAAAATCTCAATGCACGAAGAATTCATGACAACCACTCCTCAAACAGTCACTAAGTTTTACTCTCTAACTTCACAGTTTTCCTCCAAAACACAGTGGCATGTGGTTGCCACGGGATAACACTTGTCCGCTTGGGAAGAGCTCTTAACAGGGAAGGCATGGTACTAATTATGCTTTCCCTCTTTCTTTTGAGGCACCGATAGGAGTTAACTAGACTCTAGCATTAACACTTTCGTGTGAAGAAACGAAATTATACATGCGTGGAGCGCTTAAAACATTAAGGGCTTTTGCACCTAGAATAATGTCCACACCGGCATTTAGCGCTGGGCTAACGCATGCCGTAGTTTTTAAGACACCTTGTTTAGTGTTTAAAAACAATTTTACCTGTTTATTTTAACTACTTGTTTGTTTAACGCAAACTGACATGAAATTTCAGTTTGTAATTTAGGCCAGTTTTTGGCTAACCTATTACTGATGACATTTGTTTCACTCCCAGTGTCTTTCAGAACCGATACAGGTCTGCAACCAAGTTCACATTTAAACACATATGGTTTTAACGTTTTGGCAACATTTTTAACGAAACATGCATTAACCATTTTGGGTTCGGTTTCCTTTTTAAGCAAGGGGCATGTATTTCTCAGATGGTCAAAACTAGAGCACTGGAAACACTTCTTACGTGGTTTATCAAGGCCCACGGTAGCAGTCCTTATGTAAGCCTCAGCATGAACTTCCATGTTAAACGTCAAACTTTGAACTCCTATAGTCTCCCCCAGAATTGACATAGACCAACGAAATTCGGTATTTGGGGTCGTGTCGTAACTATTTCACCACATTATAAATTTTAATGACAACAATCAAACCGTTCGGCGTCCACAGCATGGCCATTTCTTGTTGTTGTTGTTGTTGTTCTCGTTGTTGTTGTTGTTGTTGTTGGGACTCTTTGCCCTCACCTGGAGACCGAACCACTGAACCGATTTTCAAGTTCTATAGATTAAAACGTAGGTCTGGACAAGGCCTAGGGCCTTTCGCAGGCTATTTTAACGTAACTACAATATTCTTGACACGGAAAGCCAAATGGGCTAAAACTTTTGCTCCCACCTAGAGATCGAACCAATGAACCGATTTTCAATTTGTGTAGCTTAAAGTGTAGGTATTAACACCGACCAGGGCCTTTTGAACCCGATTTTGATGTGACTGCAGTATTCGCGTCGGCAGAGCAATTATTTTTGCAGAGCACTGGGCAAGCTTATCGGTAAGCCTTTTTAGCACTTAAACGTGCTAAGAAGGCTTAATTAACGGTTTAGTAAAGAAATAAGAAGCTAAATTAAGTATGTGAGACAGGTTTTAGGTTAGGTTGCATTTGTTTTGTTTTCGATGGGACGTCGGTTGATACAATGACTTCCGCTTTTGACAGATGCTAACTAAGGCCACCGTCATTAAGAAGAATTTTTTAACATGGACATTAGGCCCGATTCGTTTATTGCTGCTGTAGGTAACACATTACACGATAATAGATATGATGCACAGACGATTTACGATGTACTTGCACGTCCACAATGCATCTTCACTCCAGGAATTGTCACTCGAACTTATTTTAAGCATGTTTTATAGCGAGGCTGTATTCGTTTCCATAGCAACCAAGACAGTCAGCAACAGACTGAAGCTTAGATGCAGTTTGTTCATGAAAATCTCCTCGAAAAAAGAGAGATGGTCTGGAAAAGGATGGACGGAAAAATAACCTAAAAGAACGACGTATTTCGCAACACACCACATAGAGATCTTAAAATTGAATTTGAATTAATTGACTTGATGCATGAAAAAATCAAAACAATAGATTTGTTTTAAAACCGGTGTCAAACATTCGTGTATCTGAAGCACGGAAGTGCGTGAATTGAACGAGGAAAGCGAGCGATTTCCACGTAAACTAAACCGTTTCAATGTCTGTTTCGCTTTGTTCCATCAATCTTTCATCTCTCACCTTCGTAGATAATTACTTCTGGAGGAGAAGACGTACAAACGTGCAAACAAACAAATCGTATGTTTGGAATGATGTAAGTGAAATATAGATATGCTGAGGAATGTGACGAACGAACTGTGAGCAACATTTGCAATTATTTTGCGTCGAAATAATCAGTACATCAAAATAATCAGTACATGGAAATTACATGAATCACGGATCGTCTTGAAGCTATTATTGATAAACAAAAACGTATCGTTAAAAGTTAAAAGTAAGGGTCTAAAAGTCAAAACCTGTAAGGAACACGGACAAGCTTTTACTGTAAGTGTCTAGGTGTTAAATTTGGCCAGTAAGATGCTGCTCAGCATTAGACCCTTACTACCCGGTTTTTGATGAACAGCTGTCTGAAATCGTCCTATAAAGTCCTATGAGATGATCCAATTATAGTGGGAGTTTGGGTTTCCTACTTTGCTTTAGGTTGACATTTTTTCCGGTTTGGTAACATGGCAGCGATTGCAAACAAGACAACCTGCTACAAGCGTAAGCGTGTACACTTATTCTGTCGAGTTACTAAATCATTAATAAATAGACATAAATCGCTGGAAATAACATTAAGGAAAATTGGAAATTAGCCAACAGCGAAAATTGTACACTAGAAATAACGTAGTTCAGTAAGCCACCTTTAATAAGGACCGTGGTAGCGGTACTTATGTAAGCCTCAGCATGAACTTCCATGTTAAACGTCAAACTTTGAACTCCAATAGTCTCGCCCAGAATTGACATAGACCAACGAAATTCGGTATTTGGCGTCGTGTCGTAACTATTTCACCACATTACAAATTTTAATGACAACAATAAACCGTTCGGCGTCCACAACATGGCCATTTGTTGTTGTTGTTGTTGTTCTTGTTGTTGTTGTTGTTGTTGTTGTTGTTGTTGTTGTTGTTGGGACTCTTTGCCCTCACCTGGAGACCGAACCACTGAACCGATTTTCAAGTTCTATAGCTTAAAACGTAGGTCTGGACAAGGCCTAGGGCCTTTCGCAGGCTATTTTAACTTAACTACAATATTCTTGACACGGAAAGCCAAATGGGCTAAAACTTTTGCTCTCACCTAGAGATCGAACCAATGAACCGATTTTCAATTTGTATAGCTTAAAATGTAAGTATTAACACCGACCAGGGCCTTTTGAACCCGATTTTGATGTGACTAAAGTATATTCGTCGGCAGAGCAATTATAATTGCAGAGCACTGGGCAGAAATCATTAATGTTGCTGTTGGGACTCTTTGTCCTCGCCTGGAGATCGAACCACAAAACCGATTTTCAAGTTCTGTAGCTTAAAACGTAGGTATGGACAAGGCCTAGGGCCTTTCGCATGCTATTTTAA
>JAHWFP010180264.1:0-49979 GCA_023313725.1 Lithobius niger | reverse complement strand
TGAAGACCAAACCTCTGGACAGCTAGGCTCATCCCTCTAGGATTGAATACCAAACCTCTGAACAGCTAGCTCATCCCTCTAGGATTTGAAGACCAAACCTCTGGACAGCTAGGCTCATCCCTCTAGGATTTGAAGACCAAACCTCTGAACAGCTAGGCTCATCCCTCTAGGATTTGAAGACCAAACCTCTGAACAGCTAGGCTCATCCCTCTAGGATTTGAAGACCAAACCTCTGGACAGCTAGGCTCATCCCTCTGAGATTGAAGGCCAAACCTCTGGAGAGTTAGGCTCATCTGCTCGTCACCACATCGGGTCCTACGATCCTCTGGGCTGCTGGGCTCGCTTTGCTCTGCTCTCCCCTGACTTGTCTCACTCGTCTCGGTCATCTATGACGGACGTCTGGTAGTTGGCTTGGGTCCCAGCTGGGATTTACACCATCTCATCGTAGTTCCTGTGGGGATTACGTCATCCTACCGCTACCACCAGGTTGTTATGGGTTCCCTAATTACCTGCCTAGGGGCCTACGTAAATCTAGCAGTAGCATCGTGAACTCGGATGTACTAATAAAAAATATTTCGGTAACTGCCACCACCCACAACTGTGCAACGTCGAGTTAAAGTAACTGTGCTCTAACAAGATAGACATTAATTCAAATCAGGTTAAATTTACTTGTTGTTTATTTCATCTAATAAACAAACAAAGCCCAATTAATACTTACAAACAACATCAACAAGTTAAATTAACATCGTGAAGGTTTCCAATATAGGTAGAAGATGGTACTCACTACAGTTGGAACCGTATGTTGAAGTTTAACTGATATTAAACTGAAGAGTTTATATAAAAATTATTTTGGCTTAATATTAAACCCGCATTTTCCCTTTTCAAGTGGGGTCGGAAAATGCCGATTTAGCCGATGCTAATCTGAGATTGAGTAGACGCTCGTAGCGTCAAATTAGTGTGCATTCGTTGCTCCTTTTACGGTCGGCAACAAAATGCTTAAGCACTAGACGTATAAACTCAACGGAGTTTAACTAATTTCAGTATCTACATATCCGCAGGTATTATTTTTACCTTCCCTCAAAGTAATTTCACAGTACAGCACGCACTTGGTTATTGCCTCCTTGCTGTAAGCATCTCGGCCACGCCCTGACTTCTCGGTCGCAGCTCCCACTACAACACGCTGGTGGGTAAGACGAGCCACAATCACGAGTCCCAATTTCTTATATAACCTCGGTCGGACTGGGGAAGACTCTTCGCCGACACTGAGGAGGCTGCCCAGCTTGAATGGCCAAGATGCCCTTACTGTACACCAACTCGCAATCTGATTCGCTTCTACTCTCACAATCCAAAACGGTCGGGCACGCATCTGGTCACCATTTGAAACTGGTGGGGGTGTCTGTCCTGTTGCTAGGGACGCGAGGCACAAGGTTACACAATTCAAAGCACTCCTTCCCGTTCGCGCTGAGCCACTTGCTTCCGGTGAGCAAAGACTGAACACTGCGACAATCGAAGTAAGCGTTGCCGCATCCAACAACTAGCGCCAAAATTAGGCGCATACAGTTAAAAAAAAGAAAGGTTATCTAACCTTCTATTCTGAAGTCTAGTTTATTATCTAGCTAAAGCTCGGAGTTTTCAGATTTCCAAAGAATATTAAAGGAGCAAAAGAAGACTAAATTAAGTTAATATAAGTAGATAAATTTTACTACCACAATTACGATGCGGGTTTTTAGTTTAAAGGCACACAAATCAAATAACACAAATTAAATAACACAAATCTAAAAGCGGTTCCAACTATTTTGTGTATTTACAAATGTTTTTTCGGAGACCACAAGAAAATCTGAATACATACATTTTAAACCCAACGCGCACATCGGCAGAAGGCCGAAGATCTTGTAAAATAAATCGGTAAAGGGTACATAGAGCCCGTACAAATTTTACAACTAGACGATTAATGCAAACGTTACGCATACTCACTGATTACACAAAGTACATAAGACTCACGGCAATACTCAAATAAAAATTAGTGAACATGCGTTACTATTTTTATTATATAAAAAAAAACGAAGAACAGCAATAGTGTAGGACTATAGGCTGGATGCAACCAAAATGGAGTTCACCTTCTTTGGGATCCATGCAGACTTCACACCAAAGTTAATGAGTGATATCCAAGAATTTAAAGGCCAATTTAGACATTAAACAATGTGTAAATAAATCTGGAAAATGGTAAATATCCCAAACAGTAGATCTAGGGCCGATCAAACCAACTCCAATTCCCAAATCTCATTCGAGATGAGTCAACCGAGATTGACGAGGGGGGGGGGGACTTTAACATTAGTGTTAACTACTATGGTAAAATGAAAGAACTTGACCTGGAACAACGCCTGCAAGTCATACAACCTAAATTTTAACCATAACGACCATTCTTCAACAAGGGGAAGGGTTAATTACTGAATGACGAAAATGGTGAACTCAATTACAACGAGCGTCGCCAGGGACGAGGCCATGAAGTTCAGGCTGTCGATGAACCTGAGAATGACGACAAGATTCTTTTTGGGTGCGTTGGGGAGAGGGTGCGGGGTTTTCAGGTTCACCGACATGCTCTGGAATCGTTCCGCATTCCTGGAGATGACGTCGACGTTTCCGGTAAACTTCTTGGCAGCCGACGCCATTAGATGCATGTCGTAGCCTTCCAAATTGTAGAAGACTACCGAGATGACGCAGGTCTGCCGCGCTGATAAGTTGCACTTGTTGTGGCTGGCGCCACGGTACTTGCCGGGAGGGAAGTGGTTGTGGTCTCGGACCTTCATCTCTTCTCGAGCCTTCTTCTGTGAGTCATACAATCCCGGGTAAAAGCCTTGTCCGCATTAGTGGCAGTCCTGGGCTAGGAGGAAACGAGTCTTTTCCTCTTCGGTGAGGGTGAGAGGTCGGGATTGGCAATGATGGGAGCGCACTTCAGGGCCTCTTCTTCGATCGACTTCATGAAGTCATCCACCGCATCATGTCCGAAGTGGTGTTTCGAGGTAATAATTTCTCCTGTTGGTCCGACGACGACGTACCCGTAACTGCAGGGCACATGCTTATGAATGGGAGTCATCGAACTGGTGGACGGACCGGGTAGGTGCTTTGACACTGGCTGGAGCAAGCACTTGAAGTCGTCGTAGATCACCCACGGACGCTTGTTTTGCCGACTGAATTGCTTAGATTCTAGGGTGTTTGTCTCGAGTGTCGGAAATCTCAACTGCTTCTTCGGGTTCAGGGGGAATCACTACGTACGATGTTTGCAGAGGGTGATCTCCCTGGTGAACCCTGAGAAGCAGTTCTGGCAGAAAAACGTTTTGTGATGACCGACACCAGTGAACCAAAAGAATCCATAGAAGTCCATTATGGCCCAGTAGTGGAAATTGAGGCTGCCATCATCATCGTCCTCAGCTAGAAACAGCAAGTCGATCACCAGACGACCGACCACGAGAGTAGATGCAAATTAATACTATAACGGACTGTGGTAAAAAACCATTGTCTTCTATTGTTATCGAAGCCCCGCCCCCCCCCCCCCCAAAACAGACCTACTACATTACCGGGTCTGCCTACAACGAAACCTTTTCGAAAACCTTTTCGAAAACTTAAATAGTAGACGGGGGCTGTACTCATCATTAATGAAATTTTTTTTTTTACTGGTCGGTTGTACTGCCTCTATCTCTAGCTATTCTTCTTTGATTCTCCCTTTACTAGATTTATTTTTCCTTTAACAAAATTTTCCTTATTGCTCAAAAAGGAGGGAAACTGCCATAAAACAGGTAATGTACATTTCGTCGGCTATAAAAATAAAATCTTGAAAATAAAAAAAAAACACGAAGGCAACTGCAAACGCTCAGATCATGAAACGGTACATAAACTACTGAAGGATGCTCTTTATACGAATATCCTGCTAGCAAATGAAATAACGACAAACTGTTCAATTAAATTTCTGGCTCAAGTCAATTGGAGCGTGACATCAATGCCGGTATTGCATGCGACACAATGAGGAAAGGCATTTATGGTGCAAAAGTTAAATAAGCGTGGAATAAATTGCTAACAGGCCAAGTTGCGTTTTTCCTAGCAGTGTCGTGTTTCCTGCGTGATGGTTTGCCTGCAATGTTGCATTGACGTCAAAGGATGTCCGTTTTCCCGCTATCGATAGCAGCCTTGTAGTACATTGAGCCGTTTTTAGGCTGACTCTGTAATCGGTAAGTACGGTTAGTAAATACCCTTAAGCTATGATTCGATTAACATTATCGAGAGCTCGCAAACCATTTAATGCTGCTCGTTCTCATTGACTCGACTAGACCACGTTATACAAAATCATCACCGTCTATATAGTAAAATGTACACCATTACCGTCTTTGTCTGCAATTATTGATTTATCTGCGATTATTGATTTATCTGTGATTATTTATTCATCTGCGATTATTGATTTATCTGCGATTATTCATTTATCTGCGATTATTGATTTATCTACGATTATTTATTTATCTGCGATTATTGGTTCATTGCACTTACTATTCTGCTTGCTTCATGATGACCTGTCGGCCGGAATTTAGAATTGACGAGCAAATCGCATTCATACTTCGTGAGTCACTTTACTCCCTGGTTATTACGACAGCTTACCGGTTACTTCAACAACTTTGTTTTTTGTCCCTCTCCCATTACCACTGACTAATTTTGCAGAACGAAACGCAATAAGAGCTATTTTTTCTACTAGCCTAGACAAATATCGCTCTTATTGCCTTCTCTGAACGCATCGTTAGTCAGAATCCCTTGTTGGCCGTTCGTGTAACTACTTATAATGAAATTAGTGGCTAGACTGTTTTGTTATAATGAAATACACGAATAGCTTACGTGGTATTTGTTTCATGTGTGTTTTTGTCTATCATTTTGTTTCTGTGGCAAGATTTAGCACTTCGGCATTAATGCTAATTATTGCTGGGGCCCGGTGAGCTAATTTCCTAGTACTCATACAGCACAGAATTGTTTCGGTTTTGTGTATAAAAAAAAAAAAAACCACGCAATTCAAACCATTCTCAAATTTAGTCTTTGATTTGAGAATTGGCGTGCGTGGTTTCCACTTTCCAACGATACGCCGACCAGAGATAGAAAGACAGTTTTACCAGAAAAAATTCAAATGTCTCTGGTCGGACGTGAAGTGGTTTTTGTCGAAATGACCTTGAAAATATGAAAGCACCCATCAATGAGCTCTTGTACAATTTTGTAAGTATAGTATACAAATACTAGTAAAATTTTGTAAGTATGAAATATGCAATAGCTTTTATGCAAACACAAAAACACTTTGTTTATTTTCCCCCACTAATAAAGTTTTTTTTTTTGGAAGCATTTTGGGTAAAAATTAATCCACGAAGATTAATTTCTCATATGCTTCGTATACCCTGCCAAAAACAACACACCACATTTTAGCTACGCCAAAGCGATATATTTTAGTGAAACCAGACATTGGGGTGGGGAGGGGGGTGGAGGGGACAGCGGTCAAAAACTTCTGAACCGCACCAGATGCAGAAGTGCTGTTTGTAGCGTTTTAAATGGTTTTGCAAAGGCACTTAAAACGCCACAAACAGCACATCTGTATCTGGTGCGATTCCTCTTTAGTTCAAAAACCTTCAGCCAAGCAACACAACTTTTGCCAGTGGCACCAAAAGTAGCCAGAAATCTACTAATTTAACCAATAAAATCAAATTGTTTCACCTTCTAGGGAGAATAAGTAGGGCAATTCTGTAAGAGCTGTTAGAGCTTTTGTTAAGCCAAAAATTGTCAGCGCTCCTTGAGGCCTCAGAATCGAATGTAGCTATAGGGCAAAAAAAAGTACCTTGTTTTACGAGAGTTTATCACCCAAAAACAACATGTGGGCGGGCGGCTATTATTTTTATTTTTTACACCAAAATCTACTTGCACAGGTGAGAAAAACAATGTCTGTGCACCCTGTTTGTTTTGAAAGGGAATAAAAAAATTAACGCGCACAATTTTTGCAGATGCGGGCGCTCCTGTAAAACGAGATATTTTTTATTTGCTATATCTCAAGAAAATACGAAACTGCATAGAAGACAAAAAAAAAATAATACATTCTAACAAGCAAGCAAGAAGTTTCCGGTTTATATCACTGAAAATACCACTGACTCCATCTACTGACTTCGATAACATACAAAAACAAACTGCATGTTGTGAGCAACAATTTCTATCACTGAACATAGAGCGCCATCAATTGGGCACAAATCAAATCAAACGAAAAATTAATAAAACGAAAGGCTGAATGTGCATATATCACTGAAAATACCACTGGCTCCATCTATTGACTTCGAATCGAAACATACAAAACGAACTGAAGGCTGTGGGCAACAATTTCTATCATCGAACATAGAGTGCTATCTATTGGAATCAAATCAAACAAAAAATTAATAAAACGAAAGGCTGAATATGCATCCAACTCAGGTATTCAGAATGACACTTTTTACCAAGTGCTGAATAAGCCTCCTACACACAGACAGTGTAGTGGCTTTCTGGTTCAGTTTTCTACGTCGCTTTTGTCGTCTTGTTTTTGGTGGATGTTTTGACGAATCTCAGTAAGTCTTTTCAACTATTCCGTTCATTCAATGTAGTCTAGTTGAACTAAGGTCTGAGCCCTTTCTTTTCGTTATAAAAGTACAATATTAACAGAGTCTTATGCCCATTGTGTTTGATACGTATTCTTTTGGCACCTCTGACTTGGAAGGCATTTAATTTCGAATCCAGAGCGGTTTCTATAAGAGCGTTAAATTGCTGCATCAGAACAGCTTTAGTGGCGTCGCTGATAAACAGCTCCATGAGGGTTTGGAAGTGATGCACCGTGCAAGGAGAGCATTTTCGTTGTTGTCATCTGACATGCTTGACTTCCTATGGCGGTGCATTGCTGCATTTATCTGTTCACTCTGGTTGTAGATATTGGCGAACTCTTTCGAGTTCAGAGTGGTTTGAGCAGAACCACATTTCAAAGTTATAATTTCTTCATCGGAGTCGGAATTAACGATCAAATTTGCCCTGCGGCTCAAAGCATAAACTGCGGGTTTGGCCATTGTCTCCTTTATAAATAAAATAAAATAAAAGTAATGTTGGGTGCGTTTTCTTTTCCTTCAGTCGTCCACTTCGCAATGGATTTCTAGCAGACGATGCCCGGCCGGTGTCACATTTTCGTTTGCTGCGGTCAATATCTGCCCCGTTTGAATTTCTAAAGGTGTTGCCCCGTAGCTTGCTATGCTGGCTGTTTCCCCCGCCTGTTTGAGTATGGAAACAGGTGCTTTCCCAGTTCTAGACAAAGATACTTGAAATGCGTTATTTATCCTACAACGAGAATGGTTTTGACTATTCCACCTGGTTGACTTACTACGTAGTATTGCAAACCGTTGTCGGCCAGCCATTTCACGTTATCCCTAGTTTCTAGATTGCTTCGAAACCAGTAGATGCGTATGTAGGGTTGATTTCTGAGCTTCTTATCATCCAGACGATCGATGTATCTCTTTGTCGAGACATCGCTGTAGTTTGTAAGTTTATTTAAATTCGTAAGTTTTTTTCCATTAATGCTCAGATTCCCGTCCCAATCTAAACTCAGTCCTAGGTCTGTTTTCAGGTATCCAAGAGTTAGCGCGTCAGTGTCGTTTGCCGGAGATCCTATATTTTCAATTTTTTTTATTTTTTGCGTCGAATGGCAGATTGGGTCCCGCTCGACTCAAGAAATTATCCACCACACCGATGGAGGGTGACGGAAGAGGAGATGGAAACTTGGGACGCTTGACATTTCCAAATTTATCGACTTTCATGACTTCTTTTTCAGCGTGTGAATAACTTGAAAAAAATTCTCTCCTCTCGACAATCCTCGTAGTACGAATAAACAATATTGACCGCACAGAACCTCGTGTGCTTCTTGAACTCTCACGTGATTCGTTATAGGTTTGCTGAGATATCTTTGGACTTCAAGGGTGCACTCAAACCGAACGAATCGAAGAAATATGAATAAGATCGGCCTTTACTGTAATACGCAACCCAATGTGTACCTTCTCCTCCGTTTGAGTCTTGCAAATTAAATATTCCACACTCTCCGTTTGCCCAACGTCGTTGTGGAAGCAAGTCTTTAGTATATGTACCTCTGAAATTGGTAATCCCGAGTTTCTTGGAGTATCTGTTCAAATCCACATTTGTCATCGGTCTTTTAAAGACCCTTCCTTACAAAAAAATACTGCAGTTTTGACCTTAAAAAAACTGCAGTTCTAAAGTGGAATTTTATGGAACACAAACTGCAGTTTAAATTACTGTAGTTTATCAATGAAACTGCCGTAATTAAGAACTGTAGTTAGTGTTCCATAAAACTGCACTTTATGAAACTGCAGTTCTGCATAAAAACTGCAGTAAATTAACAAAAATGCAATTCATAGAACGACAGTTACTGTGGAACTTATTTATATTCAGCAATCTAATTCGTATTAGTTTAGGGTATTAACTTATATATGTAAACGACCTATTTCACTTATCTTACTGATCCTAGCTACTCATTATGGTTTACTTACTAGAGTCACATGTATGAATCAACCTTATATACCTACTCACCCCTTGAAGTTAATAAGTATGGTTGTAGTATTTGTATTTTAATTATAACTGCTAAAATAAAGCAGTGCTGATCTTCATTTTAAACAATCAATTGGCCTCCTTTGTTTTAAACGTTGCGAACTCCATTACAATTAATTAAAACTTCATCAAATTTAGAAAGTGTTTAAAACTTTAAATTTAACAGCATTTCCAACTGATAGTAAACTGCAGTTTTATGTAAAAACTGTAGTTTTACTGTATGTAGAATCTGCAGTTTTATGTAGGAACTGCAGTTCCAATCCACAGAAAACGGAAAAAAATACTTTAAATACTTTTTAATATTTATAATTAAATCAGTAAAAAAATTGTAATTATTATCATCAAAAAGTATTCTAAAGTACGGTAATCTGAAAATTCAGTAGTCTACAGTTTGGAACTAAATTTTCTGTGTAAAACTACAGTTTACTAACAGTTGAAAGCTTTAAGTTGCGTCTGGTCTTATCTAGAAGTAGCTAAATCTAAATGATTAATAAATCCTGTGATCTGAGACAGGATTATTCATAAGCTACATAGCCAGTTACCTACATTAACATAAACAATCAATTCATTAAATCTGTTATAGAATTGTAATTATTAGCATTAAAAACTATTTATAAGTATCTTTAAAATTCAGTTGCCTGTGGTTTGGAATTGCAGTTTCTGTGTAAAACTGGAGTTTACCAGTGGTTGAAAAAGCTATTCGCTCATTAAAACGTAATTTAAAAGTGAAATTGGCCCTTGTAGATTACAATGGTACATCTGCTTTTTTAAAAAAATTTCATGTTGAATTGTAGTTTTAAACAGGCATTTAGTGGGTTGGAAGAGGATTTAGGGTACATGCAATCTTGGTCAGCAACTGTTTTCCAAAGTCGATTAGTAGAACCTCATAAAAGTGATGGTGAGGCAGGAACTACTGCAGCATGAATGGTCAAATTGAAAAATTTGTTAAATATGCTCCTTCATAGTTTCTTCTCTTCATAACTGAAGTTACCATTCACAATAACCTCATTTAAAACCAGTAACTGTATTAAACTGCATTTTCAGCCTATAATCACAACTGAAAACTACAGTTTAACTTGTAAGCTGCTGTCATACAATCTACAAGAATTGAAGCAGTAGAACAATGTCATTGTTATATATATATATATATATATATATATTTTTACTGCTACTATTGTTGATGACGGCTAATCTTGAATATAGGATTTCGATTCAGAAACTGAACTTCTGGAATGAAACTGCAGTTCCAGTATACAAGAACTACACTTGAAAACTGTAGTTTTAACAAAAACTGCACGTATGTTCTAATGGAACTGCAGTTCCAGTCTATAAGAAGTTTTCCACACAAACTGCAGTTGTGTAATGAATTGCAGTTACAATGTACGAGAACTGCAGCTGATTACTGCACTCTGACACAGAATGCAGTTCTGTCATAGAACTGCAGTTAAAATTCTTAAGTACTGCACCTGAAGACTGCAGTTTACACGAAAACTGCAGTTCCGTAATGGAATTGCAGTTCCAGCTTATAAGAACTTCAGTTGAAAACTGCAGTTTTCTACACCAATTCCACTTCCTCATAGAAACTGCAGTTACAGTTTTCAAGTACTGCACTATGTAATGGAACTGCAGTTCCAGTCTATGAGAACTTCAGTTGAAAACTGCAGTTTTTCACACAAACTGCAGTTGTGTAGTGGAACTGTAGTTACAAGCTAAAAGAACTGCAGTTAACATTTTTAAGTATTGCACTTGAAAACTGCAGTTTACACAAAAACTGAAGTTCTGTAATTGAACTGCAGTTCCAATCTACAAGAAGTGCAGTTGAAAACTGCAATTAGTCACAGAAACTACTGTTGTGCAGTGGAACTGTAGTTACAGTCTACAATAACTACAGTTGAAAACTGCTCTTTGTCACTGAAACTGCAGTTCCATAAGAAAACTGCAGTTACGAGAGTAAAAACTGCAGTAAAGTGCAGTTTTCATGGGAAAAACTGCAGTATTTTTTTGTAAGGGGATACCTTGGCTTCAGAAAGAATCCTTGTCCACCAGCTTTGCCGTTGGTAGTTTTTCGTCTTTATTTTTACGGTGTGTTTTTAATTCCCGTTCCTTTTCTGCGTGCCAGAGCTTCCATCGCTGCATTGTGTCTCTTAAGCTGTTGTAACTGTCTAGAATTATTCTTTGCGGCATTGACACTTCTGGCGATCGCTGCCGCACCTGCGGCGGATGAGCCAAGCGCTGCCAATGCTGGTAAAAGTAATGCAGGTAGAATTCCTCCCTTCTTTAGTTGTGTACGAGAAAGTTTCAGATGTAAACCTTTCCCCATATTGCGTGCCTTATGAATTCTGCCGAGTTGAACTTGAGTGACTGGTAATTTCGAGGTGCCTCTGTTCAAGTGAGAGTTTCTAAGCCGGAGTTGTACCGTTTTTCCTTTCTTGATCTGCTGTAACATGCGTTTCTTTTGGTTGGCACTCAAAGACACTCCGGTGGTTGTATACACGCCTCGAGTTTAAGGAAAAAAAAATAAAAATAAATAATAAGTCACACTGCAACGTCAACGTTATTTCGGTCTAATTTTAAGTACAATGATTAGATACCATGCTTTTTTTTTGTATTTGCCGGTACCTGAGCTCCAAATCTCATTTTTATCTGTACGTCAATTACTGCCGACTTCAGCCGCTTGTTTTGTTTGCTTACATCATCACAATTAAAGGAAAATTCTTGATGATTCGAACGCGGGCCCAGCCGACAGCAATCCTATGCCGTAGTACTGTGGTCTGAAGTTAACAATCATCTGATAGACGTGAGAAATATCGCCTTGGCTAAAATTTGAATTTTGACCTAAAAAAGGACAACGTTCCCAATTTAAAGTTACGTGAATGTCGTTGAAACTACAGTGGTCAAAGACGGCAGAGTATTTTTTTGGTCGTTCTCTCTGTCTGTTTGACAACCCACGATGATCCAACGAGGTCGTTCCATAGCACTGGTACTA
This sequence comes from Lithobius niger, assembly GCA_023313725.1. NCBI lineage: Eukaryota > Metazoa > Arthropoda > Chilopoda > Lithobiomorpha > Lithobiidae > Lithobius > Lithobius niger. The sequence goes on along the minus strand of JAHWFP010180264.1, from coordinate 38,356 downwards.
ATAAGACACCAATCGGCCATTGTTGATGTAGGCAGATCCAATTGATCGGAATGCCAATGTCTAAAGGCTAACTGCACGCTCGTGCCAGAATCTATCAACTTGTACAACTTAATTTTCTGTACGTCAGAGAGGGTTACGTGAGGAAGAAACCAGCTCACGTGCTCTAGAACTATCTTGCCGGAACCGACCCCCGTGTCTCTAAATATGGCGTTGTTATCCGCAGATTGCATCAAAATGAGTGTTTGACGAATGCCGTATAAAATCTTGGTATAATCTTCCATGAAACCGAGGAGGTGAGACAAGGGTACAGTGAATGTAAAACTTCCTCTAAGAAAATGACTGAAGAGAAGGTCTCGCTTGTGCTTGAAGATGGCATTACTGTCAGGATCTGCTGACCTAGCGTTGTTGCTGTCGAGAAACCAACCCCTGTTGGCGAGTTCGGCTTGATCTTCACGTCCAGTTCGGCTTGATCTTCACGTCCATAACTAACAATTCCTTTCATCGTGCTTGTGATCCCAGGAAAGTTAAGTTGATCTACTGTTTTGTCACCTATTTGATACTGTATGTGAGAGAAAAGGAAAGTCACGACATTATTGACCACAGTTATCTTATCCGTGGCAGCATAAGAACTGCCGTCTGTGCTTTTAAGGAGAGATCCCTTAATGTGGAGGTAACTCTAGTGAGGATGAGTGAAAAGGTCCAGATTTTGCACCGTGATTCTTATTTCCGAATTAACCTAATTCAAGTTCGTTCCGACTATCGGAGAATATTCGTGAAAATTATATTCGACTACCGATTCGTCAACGACAAAAGGCTCAGTCACGTTTAGGTAATTTTCGTTCGTTTCCATTCTAAGAGAGGAGTAGTCTCTCCACGAATTCGAAGTTAGCGGGACTGAGGAATTGACGCCTTCTCCATCGGTAGGTTTCGTTTCCCTTTACAGGTAATGTGGACTGTAGCGGATTGTGGGGCGGTGGGCCATTGGCAGTTACTTTCAGTTTAATAAATTTGAGCGGCATAAATTTAAGTAATTGTTTTTAGTTTTTCTTCTTTCGCAAATATAACCCCATAGTCAAAGTTTCCCCTCAAACGTTAAGCGGTCTATCGGCTTGATCTGTCAGCCACACGCGCATAGAGTGAATAATATTTTTCACAACAGGTAGGTACACCTAATTTTGCGGGGACTGAACAATCTTGTAGGTGGGAGGACAGTTGGAAAGAACGAATATAAGGTCGGTTGTGATGATGCTTTCACGTAAGAACCCGAAACCAAGTCGCAATGTACCAGTATACTATTTACATTTATTATGTTGACAGTGTTTGGTCCGATGTATTCCCCAAATTCGTAAGTCTTAGCTTCGAAACCAAAAATCTTTCCGATACTGCACGGTTCAGAAAAATCAACCTTATATCTCCTGTCAGTAATAGTTAGTTCGCACTTTAGAGTGTTTACATTGCCATTTAATAGAACGTAGGAAACTTTATTAGTCTCGTCCCAATGCTTGCTCTTTTTGAATTTTCTGTAAATGATGTTTATAATTTCGTCTAATTCATAACAACCTTCTGAGGCGACGATTTTAATCCAGGTGTTACCGCCGTCGGTGCTGAAAGTGAAAGAGTCCGTCACGTCCTCTATAATGTTAGGAATGGAGTTGTAAGTTTCCAGATTGACTAGAGCCAATTCATGAGCGCCTTCCAATATCAATGGGGAAGGAAAACTGGTCACAAAGTCAGTTTTTCAGAGGAAAGTATGATCGACATGTTTTTAGTTTAATACATTAGTTAACATCTACCGAATTCACCGATCAGTTTGTGATATTCTCCGTCGGACAGCAATGCTTTGCTCCGCATTTCTGTGAAAATGTGCACGAATTCTTCGTCCAGAGAATTATTTCTAGCCTCTGTAGAAGCTCTGATGACCTTCATTCTTTCGCACAAGTCATTCGGATCTCTATAGAACCGGTATCCTTTCCCTACAACCTCAGCAGGTCTGCCCCAAACAGGTTTTATAGAAGTCGTGTACTTGAAATCGGCACTGGACTTCAGTCTTCTCGTACTGTCATCGTTGTTGTGATATATGGCTTTACTCCTCTTCAGAATATCGTGGTAGTTCAAAAGGCTGGCATCTCCATCTGCTGGTTTAGTAAGATTTTTCAACATAACCAATTGCCACAAATCGTCCGTCCCTTCGTACTTTTTTCCTCCCACGATCAAGTCGTCGTCTTGAGATTGTACCTCCATTGCACCAATCATGTAATGTTTAGCCTTCGGGTATATCGAATGCCAAAAGTGGGGTCGGTAGCTAGCGGACCGAGTCTGACAGCGGAATTGCCGAGTAAAGAGGCCTCTTCCATTTGTCTCCTAAGAGCCCCTGGCGTGAGGGCAAGTGACATGTTGGAGGGCGCGTCACGGAATGCACCCATGGAACTGGAGAGTCATCTCCTGGCACCCGCATGAAACTGTATTTCGCCATCGTCACTGTCTATATTCTCGTCTTCAGTATCGACGCGGCCCGTTGCCACTTCCAAAGCTTTCTGAATATGCTCTAACCGTTTCCGTGATATTTTTCTTGTTTCTTCTGTCCAGCCTATAGAGCCAACAGTTCTTTGATTTGTCGTTGACGCTGAGCCGAAGCCTCGCTTCCCTGTAGCATCTGCATTTTAGTCTGGTCTACTATTGGATCAACTACTGGTTTGAATATCTTTTGCAAACTTTCAGATTCTGTCTGTTTTTCCAGTTTTATATTTTGAAATTTTTGTTTCAGACGCTTTTTTAGAGCCTCGTACTGATCGACCTCTTTCTGGGGTTTGCTTCTCTTATTTTTAGTTTTAGTAGACATGGCAGTTTAGTAATTTATAAAATATTGTTTAAGTCAACAAACGTTAATGTCAACAAAAACCTAGACGTACGTTAATGTCAACAAAAACCTTCGCACACACGTTGTTGTTAGTCGGGCATTCTTCTATATCTTCGATCCAAGGATTTAGTTTTATCGATGAATAGGAATCCGTACAAAACAGAATTCGCATTCACATGCGACGAAACTCGTCGAAAATCATGTCACCACTAACGTGGTTATTGAAGACATGTTTGAGGTTTGCTTCGTTTTGCCTGAAGAGAATTATAATGTTGGAATTATCTCGAATAACTCTCTTGGGTATCCTGCTGTAAGTCTGACATAAATAAAAGATTGAGGTGTCTGCGTGCCTGCCGTAGGCAAAATAGCGTTCGATTCTGTCTTGTTTTTCAATCATGAAATCGTCCAGTAAAATTACCGTTTTGCCACATGGCAGTTCTTCTGGTGGTGGGATATCTTCGTTGTTGGAACAAAAGGTAGCTACGCCCGGACATATTTCCTCAAAAGCTCTCCTGAGATGGTAATATTTGTTTTGAAATAAAGACTTGGAGTACACGCACAGGCTGTCATAATTCAACTAACCTGGATTGCAAATGAAATTTATAACTAAATTGGTCTTTCCACACCCGACAGGGCCGCAAATGATGCACCTTACGTCCTCTGGAAAATTCAGTAAATTACCAGTTGATGGTCGCTTATTGACATCGGCTACGTCATAATTTAACACTTTCATCTTTCAGCTGCTTTAAGAAAAAAATGGTATTTTGATAAATTCTCTGCAAAACTAGTATCTAAATACCTTTTCATTCTCATTTTATAACTGAACAGAGATGTACTGCCTCAAATGCAAAAGAGTTACAGCCAGTAAAAATGTTAGGCACGTTGTGACTAAGAATTATCGACAACTGCTTTAGAGCGAATGTAAAGTGTGCGGCACGAGGAAAGCACAGTTTCAGAAGAGCAGAGGCTCTGGATTGTCGAACAGCGCGATAGACAAGTTGCCGGTGGAACTTCACATTCTGGGATACAACTATTGCGGTCCGGGAACAAAACGGAACAAGAAACTGAACAGAGGCGACGCTGCCATCAGTTCTCTGGATGAGGCCTGCAAACAGCACGACTTCGAATACTCTGCCAAACCAGACTTGGAAGGAAGGCACGAAGCTGATAGAAAGTTGGCCTCTAATGCAATAAAAGTAGCAAAATCTAGCAAAACTGGCCTGAAAGAGAAGTTGGCAGCAGCTGCCGTAGCCGCAGCTATGAAAACCAAAGTAAAGTTGGGAATGGGAATTTAAAAAAAAGATCAAATGGAAACTTTAGTGGAGGAGCTGCACAAGCTAGCTAGGCGAAACTTTCAGAGGAGGCGCGTTATCAGCTACGGGATAGGTGATTTAGTTCAAGCGGACCTGGTGGAGATGATACCTTACGCGGAACAAAACGAAAATTACAAATACTTGCTGACTGCCATCGATGTATTCTCTAAATACGCTTGGGCCATCCCTGTGAAATCAGAGAACGACGCGGATGTCACTGGTGCTTTTAACGAGATATTAAACACGGTGTCTAATCCCCTTAAAAATCTACAAAGCGATGAAGGCAAGGAATACTATAATAAAGGTTTCGCAGCACTAATGAAACGCCACAAAATAAACCACTATTCGACCAAGTCAGAACTCAAGGTGAGCGTAGTAGAACGCCTAAATCGCACATTGAAGTCGAACATGTGGAAACGGTTCACTCTGCGAGGTAACCACAAGTGGATAGACATTAGATAAAATTGTCAAAGATTACAACTGATTGACAGAATAAGGTTACAACGACAGAGTTCATTCTACCATTAAAATGAAACCATCCGAAATAACTAAATGCGATGAACCGGAGATCAGAAACATATTGCTGAAAAAGAGCCCTTCCAAAAAGAAGAAGAATAGTTTCAAAGTCGGGGATTTCGTAAGAGTGACAACGGCAAAATCTGTATTCGATAAGGGATATATGCAAAGCTTTACCAACGAACTGTTCGAGGTGAGTGAAGTCAGAAAAACTCTACCGACTTGCTACAGGTTGGTCGACCAACTGGGTAGTAAAATCGAAGGCACTTTTTACGAGCAAGAGTTGCAGAAAACTAACGTGCCGGATCTGTTTTTAGTCGAAGAGATTCTAAAGACTAAAAAAGTGGGAGGGAAAACTCGTTACCTCATCAGGTGGAAAAGCTACGACGAGCGCTTCGACAGTTGGCTTGACGAAAAGCAAGTTGTTCTAGGAAAATAACAACAAAAATACCAAAATTTTTCCTCTTTTTATTTATATTATTAAACTGAGACCAGGACGTTGAAATTATTACTGTTCATGTTATTTATATTATTAAACAGAATCATTCAGTTATAGCGATGGAAAAAAAAACTTTACCTGCGTTTACTGCGCTCAAACTTATCCTACCCGAGAAAGATTGATACAACACCTCGTAGAGACACACAGGAATAGTTACCCACCCGAGTACGGTTGCTTCGAGAGGGAGTCGGGGTGTACAGACGATTCCATCCTCTGTGAACAAGGACTCGAACACAGAAAGTACAAGAAAGCTGTGCAAGCTGTAGACCCGTTATACCTTTTAATGTTGTTGCGAAGAGGTATAGAAGCTCTACTGTACGAATGTTTCCGGCAATTGGTGACTTGCAGAGCTCAAATTGGTTTAGGAGTGAATTTCGTTCGAAATGGCCAAGAAATAGCAACTGGATTTCAGTCCCGCTACTCCCCAATCTATAATCCATTAGATATTCCCAAGTTACTGGACGCAGCTTATGCTAAAATCCAACGTTCCATCGACGAATTCGCCAAAAGAGGGAGTGTTGGGTGATAAATCGCTCCTACGAACTCACAATCCGAGTAGCAAAAATCGACCCGTTCAGACCGGGCTCTTACATTCCTTTGCCAGCAAAATTAAAAAAGAAGTGGAAGTGTGTAGTCAATGTTTAAAATTTCACAGACCAGAAGTGCTTCTTGTATTCAATTCTGGCTGCGAAACACAAATTAAGCATGGTGAATCCGAAAGAATATGAAGTATTATATGTGAGAACGGTAGATTGTTCGATGCTGGACTTTCCAACGTGGCTGGATCACTTTGACGCATTCGAGATGGCCAACAAAGATTTATCAATCAATGTGATTGCTTATACCAAAGAAAACGGCTTGCATCCTCTTTGTGTGAGCACGAATTTTAAAGGCCAACCCGTAGATCTTCTTTTAATTACCGACAAGTCGACAACAAATTTTCACTACTGCGCCATCGTGGATTGTGACCAATTTCTCCGACACCAGGGATCGGGAAGTATACCGAAATATTACTGTCGAAATTGTTTCGCCGCTTATGGAAAGGCATCGCTGAGAAACAAACACCAACTGAACTGTACAAGAACCAATCCATCACCTCAAGCGCTCAAATTCTTAAAACCAGGAGAAAACATTTTGAAGTTTGAAGCTTTCAATAGAAGAAATATTCGCCCCAAAATCATATACGCCGATTTCGAGTGCCTTCTGAAACCCGTTCCTTCCTCTAACAGATCCGGGAAGAAAATCAACCTCCATCAACCTTGCAGCTTCGGCTACGTCGCGGAGGCGCCTGGAAACTTTAAAGGAACTGCTTATTACCTGGGAGAGGAAGCGCTGAACAATTCCTCGATCAGTTGGTGATTGAAGCGCGTGAGTACGACGAAACATTAAAAAGAGTCCAACCAATATGCCTCACTCCGGTCCAAGAGGCTGATTTTAACCACGCTGTAGACTGCATCTACTGCAAAAAGCTATTCGGTTCAAAAGATGACAAAGTCCGGGATCACTGCCACGTTACCAGCCAGTACAGAGGAGCTTCTCACTCGAGTTGTAATCTGATGCCCGAGACCGTACCCTGATCCCCGTGGTATTTCACTGCCTCGAAGCTTACGATATGTATCTACTGGTAAGAGCGGTGCACAAGTTTCCGTAAAAAGTAAAAGTCCTAGCGAGAAATACGCAAAGGTTCATGAGCATGACCATCACCGTTGAAACGGGATGGGATGAAAAGAAAAAAAAGAAAAGGTACATTCGGCTTAAGCTTGTAGACTGCTATAATTTTCTCTCCTCTTTGCTAAAAACTCTGGCGTAGAGACATAAACGTGATTACGAGTTTAGGACGGTGAAGCTGTTCTTGAAAGTTGGTGGGAAGGACAAATGGTTCCTTCCCTACGTCTAGGAAGAGACTGCCGAGGATCTGTTAACCCGTAAGGGTTACTACCCATACGAACACGTTTCCAACATGAGTGTGTTCGAAGAGCAGTCTTTACCACCGAAAGACGACTTTTATTCCAAACTCAAAGAAGAAGGCGTAACAGACAAACAAGTACGATCATGCCAAAAAGATTTGGAGTATGCTGAAAATCAAAAAGTTTCCTCTTACCACGAAATGTATCAGCTAACCAACTGTCTGCTTTTGGCAGGCATTTTCGAAGAATTCCGTAGAATCTGCTTGCGAGACCACGACATAGATCCGTGCTATTACGTTTCCACTCCAGGGTTTAGCTGGGCGGCAGCTTTAAAGATGACCAAGCCCGAACTGGAACTATTTACTCACGCTAGCAAACCTAACTTCATCTTGTCGGGAATATGGGGTGGAGTTAGCTTCATTACTCGAAGGTTCGCGAAGACCAACAACCCGTACATTCCCAAAACGTACGATTCAATAAAACCTAACAAGTGCATCATCGTTTGAGACCTCATAGCGCTTACGGCTGGGCCATGAGCCAGCTGCTGCCTTACAACGGCTTTACGTATTTGACTAAAGATGAGATTCGAGCTTTCGATGTGACTAAGATAGCAGACACGTCGTCGGTAGGATACATTCTGGAAGTAGATCTGGACTACCTGAACAAACTTTATGAGCTCCACAATGACTACCCGCTTGCTCCTGAAAAACTTGAAACAAGAGAAGAATTAGTTTCAGACTATTCAAAATCTTTGTTGCGAGGAAAACCAGTGAAACCTGTCGTGAAGCTAGTGGCCAACCTACTGAGGAAGACGCATTACATAATTCACTACCGTAACCTAAAATTCTACCTCGAACATGGCTTGGTCCTTCGTCACATTAGGAGGCTGCTGAGTTTCAATCAGAAGCCCTGGTTGAAACAATATATAGATTTTCATACGGCAAAACGAAAGGAATCGAAGACGGTGTCTAAAGGAGAATTTCACAAATTGTGCCGTAATTCGGTGTTTGGGAAGACGATTGAACAGAAACAGAAAAGACTGAAAGTCAAGCTATGCACCGACAGCAAGCGAGCCATCAAATATTCTACCCAACCCAACGCCGGTTCGTTTCGGATATTGCACAAAAACCTGGTTCAGATCAACTCGAAAGTACACAAGGTGACGTGCGATCTTTCCATCTACTCGGGGTTCGCCATACTAGAGTTGTCCAAACTCCTTTTCTACGAATTTCGCTACCGATACATACGTCCTTAATATGGAGATCGAGCAAGACTGCTGTTCACAGACACGGACTCGCTGTGCTATTGCATCGAAACCGAGGACGTGTACGCGGACATGGCTAAAAACATGAGTAGATTCGACACTAGCTACTACGATCCTCAACACCCACTGTTCTGCAACGTCAACAAGCAAGTGTTGGGAAAGATGAAAGATGCCACGAAGGGAGTACCGATAAAAGAGTTTATGGGTTGAGTAGCAAGATGTATTCGCTCGTGACCTCCCAAAGCAAAACGAAAAAAGCGAAGGGAATTTCCAAGAGATTCGTGGAGAAACACTTAAGCCACGAAGATTATAGGTCAACTCTCCATTCTAATCAGGAACAAAGAGGGAGATGGTACAAGATCGCCAGTGACAGCCATCACCAGCTGGTAACGACCGTGGTGAATAAATCTGTACTGTCGGCCTACGACGACAAGAGATTCCTCGTAAATGAAGTAGAAACTTTTGCAATCGAACATCGTGGCATCAAATATATTTCTTACCATGAGGATGATAACTACGATGGAAATCATAGTCTTCAAGATTTGCTCATGGAGTCTTTATCCGATGACGGAGTATGGACAGGTATGTCCGACAGTGTAATCAGCGATAAAGAGGCGGAAACTCGGTGGAACGGGGATGAAGTGGAACAGAGGCTGAAAGAATTTGAAAATGTCGAGGTTCGAGAAGCCGACATGAGGAAATTGCGGATGAGGGAGAGTAAGCAGTTGAAAGTGCAAAATCCAGAAGAGTGGAAGAAGAGAGCCAGGGATAAACGAAGATGGTTAGATAGGGATAGGCACGCCATACTAACTCCTATCCAGAAAAAGAAAAAACAAGCTGCGGAAAAAGACCGACGTGTGAGAATGACTGAAGAAGAGAAAATAGTGTTCAGGGAAAAAAGAAAGTTGGCTCAAACAGAGCGTAGAGAGAAAAAGAAACGAATGGCTCGGTGATTGCAGGCTGTAATAATGTTTTTGTTGCTTGTAATAATGTTTGTTGAATAAAATATAATACTTTTTTTTATTAAAGAACAAACTCTACGATACATTCTCATCATGGACGCCACTAGCAGTTATTTTATGCTGAGTAAATACCTCAATGTCAAGATTGAAAGCGGACCGACTCTCGTTTTTAACAAACAGGCAGGGCTTACCACAGAGTTGACTCAACTCGTTGGAATGGACCTACCTACCTATATCGACTGGGTGAAAAGATCAACAGATCTGTACTCAATCAGTGGAGGGACAAATTGCAGCCCAAGGACGAAGAAGAAAATAGGTTCGCCTGGAAAGGTTGGGAAAGCACGGACGAGGGTCTATGGAAAAGCGTTACGGATCCCACTTCGAAACAGGTCTTCGAGCCGTTCATCGAAACAGCCGGATAAGTGTTAATCGAGCAATTGGAGCTGACTGTACACGAAAAACATATGTTGGCAATAATGTTGGAACTGTCCAAACTCGACAACAGAAACAAAATGAAATTCTTGTTGGATTTTAAAATTAAAGCGCTTCATGTCAGAGAGGAGAAAAGAATCAGAGTACGATTTACGAATGACGACACGCAAGTGCACTTTGTGGAATACGACCCTAAAACAACGACGGTGGTTACTTTGTTACAACTTTCGTTTACGGAATGGTCCAAGCTCTACAAACACTTTGTGAGCATCGATAAACTCATGGGGGAAGTTTCCGAAGACGAATAAACGCTTCAGACTGCCTCTGTGTGGCAGTACAACCGACCAGTACAAAAAATAAAATTTGTTATTCATGATGAGTACAGCCCCTGTCTATATTTAAGTTTTCGAAAAGGTTTTCGAAAAGGTTTCGTTGAAGGCAGACCCGGTATTGTAGTAGGTCTGTTTGGGGGCGGGGCTTTGATAACAATAGAAGACAATGGTTTTTGACCACAGTCCATTATAGTATTAATTTGCATCTACTCACGGGCTTGCAGACACGGAGGGGGTGAAGTTCGAATTCCGTGGTGAAGGCGATCACGTTGATGGCAAGACCTATGTTCTTGACTTCGAACTCATCGATCTGACTGAGCTTCACCGGGTACTGAAGCATCGAGAGGTCTTGAATATCCATCAACTGGGAGTAATGCTGAAGATCCACGACGAAGCTGCGATGAATTGCCGTCGACACGGTGTACAGGAAGCAGCGGTTGTCCATCCTGTTCTACACGTTCACTACGAACTGGCGCTTTCTCCTAAGCTGTACCGGGAGGGGAACGTAGGAGGACGCACAGAAGGGGTCGTACTTCCCCACCCTAATCCAGAGTTCTGTCACGGCGTCGACGACGCAGCTGTTGCCCTTCTCCGCGAAGGTGTCAATGGCGTGGTGCACCTTCTCGTAGGCTTGCCCGACCAAGTGAGGAACGACGTTTTGGGCGGAGGGAGTGTTGGAGTAGAGGCTCCCGAACCCGGTGTTGAGGGATTTCCCAGCATTAAGGTTTTTCGGCGTTGAGGGTTTTCCTGGCGTTGAGGGTTTTCCCGGCTCTGGAAAACTTCACGATTAGACAAAGTTGAAATTTACAGGAAATTAGGCTGGTCAGGCAGGCGAACAGATGTCGGGCGATGGCGGGTTTCAGGCAGGTGCGGAGACGTACATGATGGTGGAGAATAGGGGCATAACCGTCGTCACGCGCAAAGTCCTTTGCGTAGCACTTAAAGCTACCTTCGAAGGCTTCTTCGCAGGTGGGCGGTTCCACGGTGCAGATGCCGCACACGGTCTCCTGGCAGATGAAATGGGATAGGGTACGGGTGAAATCTTCAGCGGGATCCTCGGAGTGGTGGTGGCATCCGGGAAGATAATCGATGAGATCCCATTGTGAGGCGAACTCTTCACCGCAAAACGCGCAGGTAAAGGTTGTTCTCGCGGATATTTTTGAATCTAGAAACAAGGATTGAAAACTAAATGTACACTCTTCCCATTTATATATGAAAAAAATTTATACATGTTTTAAGAATGGATTGAATGAACTTACAAACAAGGCGGAGATATTCTCTTGATTTAAATTGGAAAGCGAGAGGTGGCGTGGCGATGCTCTCTCGACGGAATCCAAACTGGAAAGAGAGCGTGCGGGAAAAGGTCTTAGCTTTATACTGGATCAACCGGAAATTGCACCACAACCGGTAACGACATGATCGAACAGTGTTCTAGAATGTTCCACCATGCATCACGTCACTATTGATGTAGTACGTCATTTCCGGCTGATGTAGTACGTGATTTCCGGTTGTGACTCATGCCTGCAAGTCCAGGTGATCAACCCAACTGTCGAACTTATCGTCGTACCGCCCCCATTTAACCAGGTAACTGGTCTCCCCCCCCCACCCCCCGCCTTTCGTGTCTTTAACACCTTCTCCACCAGAAGCAGGTCTGGCATCCGCGTGTTTGGCAACTCCTGCTCATCGAACCCACCCTCAATACCCTCCCCACCGTAATCCATTAAGGTGTACGTGACATGATTCGTGTTCCGCATTTAGTCCACCGCATATAGCTCGTTCGTCCAGTTCTGCAGGTAACCCTTATCGAACGTGTCTTTGACGTGGGATATTCTCACCTCGTCCCCGGCTTTTAACTTGGGTTTACCCGCCGAACGATTCGACGCTCGAACGGTCAGTTGAACAGTAATATCCGTAACCCTGTCTTTCGGACTAGCCCCGATCGTTCTGTGCACGGATCCGTTACTGGCGTAGAAGTTGGGCAATCAGGTCAAGCCACTCGTAGCTGCCCCTGCGGGTGAACTCGCACCATATAGCCGTCTCCAGGGTCCGGTTGAAGCGTTCGACCACGCTAGCCTTGGTTTCGGAAAAGGAGCGGTAGTGGTTGGTGCCGTACCGTTTCATCAGGGCTGCGAACCGGGAGTTGAAGAATTCCTTCCCCTCGTCCGACTGCAGGTGTCTGGGCCTGGACGAGACCAGCATCTTCTCGAAAGCGGTCGTACCATCTCCCATACTCTACCCATGGATTAGATGGGTTCCTTCAAGCGAACTTACTATACGCGTCTATCTGCGTGAGCAGGTACTTGTATCCCCTGTTAACGCCCGAATACGGGATCATTTCCACAAGATCGATTTGCCACAAGTCATCGACGCCGAGGGCCTTTGTACTACATCTCGGGCATCGACGCCTAGCTGGTTTGTGCAGCTCGTCGACTAATGTATCCATTCCGCTCCTTTATTCATTTATTTTTTATCGTTGCCCCATCCCCAACCTTAACCTGCATTGCACCAGCAACACCCACAGCGGCTGCCTTCTCACCCAACCCCCCGGTGTTCGACAGCAATACACTCCGGGCCTCGGTAGCAAGCTCTTCGTCGGCTCGGTGTCGGTCTTCCTGATCAGAGCTGGCGGCGTAGGCTACATCGTGTCATTTACAAGCTTCGTCTAGAGTGTTTATGCCGATGTCTCCCGTAGCCAGTCTCTTGCCGATTTCGTAACAAGCCCGCAGTACCTGACCCAGGGATGTGGAGTTCTACCGGTAGTTTATTGATGATCTTGTTAAACACACCCGAACCTTTCTTGTTCGCTTCCAACCCTTCTGGAACTGGTCTTTTGCGGTCCCGCACTCCGAGCATTTGCCTTTCAACATCAGCCGGTTATTGAAGTCGTAGCAAGGTTGGAGTCGAAGGTGTCGGAGTCCCGTTTGCACTTCAAGCAGTACCTTTTTTAATGCGTTTCAGCCCTTTATTAAACCGAATAAAGGCTTAAATAACGAACTCATCAATTACGACAACCCCGGCGAAACTGTTGGGAAGATCAAGATGCCTCGGAGTAAGCTTAGATTTCTCGATTCGCTGCAGTGTATCATCTGCGGTCCGGCTGGGTACGGGAAGATGAACCTCGCCCTCAACCTCCTCTGCAATGAGGGCTGGTTAGAATACGACAGACTCTACGTGTGCTCCAAGACCCTGTTTCAGGCTAAGTACGAGTGGCTTAGGCAGACCTTCGACAAAACCTGTCCTGGAGTCACGGTGTTCTGCTCAAACAACGAGGAGGTACTGCTACCCGAGGAGCTTCTAGACCCCGTTAAGAAGACCGTATTCCTCTTCGATGACTGCATGATCGAGAAATAGGACAGGATCGAGAGGTACTTCGCCTACGGACGGCACGCAAATGTGGACCTGTTTATGCCTGACCTACACCAGGATACTGAAGATGGTGGTCCGAGACAACGCGAACATCCTGGTTCTCTTCAGGCAAGACGATATCAATCTCAGGAACGTCTACAACACCCACGTCGGGTGTGACATGAGCTTCGAGGAGTTTAAGCGAACCTGCGGGGAATGTTGGAACTCCGACCCGCACGGATTTCTAATGATCGACAAGACCAAACCCTTGAGAGAAGGGAGGTACAGACACATGTTGGATTAAGTCTGTTACAGAGTTGAAACGGATTAGTTTCGACCCGATTTGGATGTCGATGTTGACGAGAACGTGCATGTTCGGGTTGACAAGAACGTGCATCTCGGCTGACGTGGACGTGAGTGTTTGGGTTAAGATGGACGTGACTGTTTGGGCTGACGTGGACGTCTGCGTTGACGAGAACATGTGTTTGGGTTGACGTGGACGTAATTGTGTGGGCTGACGTGGACACAAGCTTGGGTTTGAGTTGCGGGGCATGCTTCGATGGATTGATGCTAAACTTGGCAACGGGGTGTGGGATTTAGTTAAGGAAACCAGATTCGACCCAATTCACCCTAGGATTCGCAGTTCTTGAGTTACAGTCGGTTAATTGCAAAATGAACTCAGCGGTGGCGTAGGGTGCACTCGGAGAAGTCAAGTCTCAAACCGTTTTGACCTAGAGCTAGCAGTTCCCGAGTTACGTCTGGTAAATTGCAAAATGAACTCGTCGGTGGTGTTGGGTGCACTTGGGGAAGCCGAATCCCGAACCGTTTTACTCTAGCACTAGCGATTCCCGTGTTACGGCCAGTTAATCTCGAAATAAACTCGGTGATGGCGTAGGGTGCACCAGGGGAAGCCAAATCCCGAACAATTTTTCCCAGAGTTATGGTCGGTTAATTGTATAATGAACTCGGTGGTGGCGTATGGCTCACTCGTGGAAGCGGAATCCCGACTCGTTTTACTCCAGGATCAGCGGTTCCCGAGTTACGATCGGTTGATTGCAAAATGAACTCGGCGGTGGCGTAGGATGCACTCGGGGAAGGAAATCCCGAACCATTTTTCTCCAAGACCAGCAGTTCCCGAGTTACGGCCGGTTAATCGCAAAATGAACTCAGTGGCTGCATGGGGTGCACTCGGGAACCCGAATCCCAAACTATTACACTCTAGGACTAGTGGTTCCCGAGTTCCGACCGGTATATTGCTAAATGAACTCGGTGTTGGTGTAGGGTACACTCGGGGAAGTCAAATCCCGACCCATTTCACTCTAGGACGAGCAGTTCCCGAGTTAGGGCTGGTTAATCTCAAAATGAGCTCGGTGCCGGCGTAGGACACACTTGGGGAAGGCAAATTCCGACCCGTTTTGCTCTGTGACCGATGAAGCTCTAGGTTTCCGAGTTATGTTCGTGGGTCTGCACTTCCTCGAGATGTTGCGCAGGGTCGGTTGAAAAACTTTTTGTATATAAAACTAAATCTGCTTTTACTCTACTCGAAGATGTAGTACCAGTATGATTTCCCCTATCGACGTGGGTGTCGTCCTAAAGAGGCAACTCCCCTCATTCCACAGATAGTTGATCTAGTGACTTGGGTGAAGATTTTGAGCCGGGAGGAGGCTGTGGAGCCTGCAGAGTTTCCGGAGATGGAGCTAGTGAGGAATCCGGAGCTTACAATTGGCTCAAAGACCCAGGCGAAAAAGTGATACCGGAATGGTTCCATTGTTCAAGGATGGTACCGCCCCAAAGCGGTTTTTCCCTTCACCTGGAGGCGACGCAAACCGGTTACTGTGAAGTGGGTTAAGCGGGGGGAGGTAAAGCCTGCGGAGGCTGCGAGGATGTGGTCGTTGCAAGGCACGGGGCGAGTGAGAAAACCCAAGGCCCTCGATTACGAAACCTATAGAATGCAACATCCGTGTCCTAGCGATCGTCCTAGGAGGCCCTATTTCGGTCCTAGATATTATTAGGCTTTAACCAACATTTCAAACACTACCTGCTATACCATCGGAGTACTTCGGTGTCCGGCATGTCCGACCAAGGTGGAAAGGCGGTCGTACCCCATCCTACTCCCAACCCTTCCCATCCCATCCCATCGCATACCACCCCTCCGATAACTGCAGCAGCCTTGACGTGGCAGAGGGGCTCGGTACCCCAATAAAATGAGGGGGAAGCCAGTAGCAGAGTAATGAACTTCACGGTAGCCCGACAGAAGAGGAGAGCGGAGAAGGCTAAATCCCGAGCGGTTTTGCTTTAGGACCAACGGTTCCCGAGTTATTGGGGTGGGACAACTCCCAAAATTCGAGTACCACTATTTTGGGTGGGCCATCAGTTCGGTGGGACCCCAGTTGAAGTTCTTGAAGGGGTGGCCAAAATTTCGCTTGGTTTTGCTCTAGGTCCAACGGTTACCGAGTTATGGGCATTTTAAATAACTTCGGAAATTGAAATTGAAACCCCAAAATGGTAGACTTCAATTTGGGACGCCCCAAAATCGCCGCCTTCAATATGAAACACTCCAAAATGGCTGACAGGAAGTGGCGTCATTCAATATGGAGGCACGTCCGGTTCCTTTAAAGCCCGGAAGTGACGTCATTCAAAATGGCGGGCCGGATGTGACGTCAAAACGTCCCAAAATGGTGGCTCTTCCGGTTTACATGGGGGCGGCCATCTTGGTATCTACCCTCTGTGCTGGGCGAATCCACTACTCTCGTACTGGAGCTGCTTATAAAAACAAAAGACGAAAAGCATTGTTGGCAGCCACCTTTTCTTTGACTTCAAGTTTCTCTTCAACTCCAAACTGCCGTAATTCTTCAAAGGCAATTCCCCACCTCCTTGCCTCCTTACATATTGATGCAAATTTTACCTTAGGCACAATGCCGTACTGGATGTCCAGTTGTGCTATCAAACCATTTTCTATGCATTCTTGCAATAGTTCATGTACATCAGCATCCATCGAGAAGCTACGACAAACAGGATACATCGACAATGTTACTTTCCCCGCACCCATGCATCGTTGTAGCTTGTTCGAGTGAGCTGTAATCCGATCTTGTGCACCTAGTGCATTGTTTCCGAACGGCCCGCGGTTTTCAGGCATTAACCTTTATTTAAATGCTATACTTGACTAATTAATGAATACACATTCAAAGAATGAAAACACTGACAGCCTACGACGAACTTTTTTCTTCGTTTTTCGGTAAATAAATTACGTCAAAGGGAGTTCGAATCTTTGGTGGATCCGCCGCTGTGCAGCTCGTTAACGAAAGTTTGCATATTGAAATTTTGGCACACAGGAAAAGAGTGGTACGGGTTATCACCTTTTTCTAAAATGGGGGTTGCAGCTAGAAGCATGTATCCTTGAATTGGCGCGTAAATGGAAAATTGTAACCATTGTTTGCATTGTCATCCAACAATGCTTAAGTTTTACACGCACATCGTTCTGTACTTAATTTGGCAGAATAAATTGTTGCTGCAATACGTTGTTGCTACAAAGAGGCGGTTCACAAAAATCATGACACACACGAGTGTTTCGCCCGCCAAGATGATAAACGATAACACATATCCAGATAAAATATATATGAGCATAGCGACCACTAGACACGTTGTGTCTTTACAGCTAAGGTAGTTTGGCTGTTTTCAGGCATATGCGAATAAATAACAATGCGACAGAAAAGGATGAAACTTGTTTAATTGGGAGACTTTGGTCGCCTGACAACATAAAAAGTCATTGTTAGTGACAAAGCTGAACGTTTTCTTGTTGAAAAAACGACGTGAATATGGTTGATATTTGCCTAATTACTGGATACTGGCTACTGGTTACTAGTAAAGCTTTGTTCGTATCACGAAAATAAATTCATCTATACAGTGTAAAGCTGGGTCTTAGCTCATTTTACAGGTATTGCTACGGAGATGTGCCCTTTTCATAAAACATTTTCTAATAGGTCAAGTGGTATAGGGGTTAGCGACCTCTAAACAACGAAAATCATTGTTTTACATAGTTTTAAACATTGTTATTATGTAACAATGCCAAACTGAACAATAAATAAATAAATCAGTACTAATAAGAAATACTAATCATATGAAAATAGGTGACTGCTGTTCCCAAAATGTAACGAACGTCAAAAAAAAAGAGAAACAGACCAGAATACTAGATTGGTGTTTCCATCTCATAATTACTAGGGAAAAAATGGATTACTTCAATTTGGACCAAAATATCTGATATCTACCCCACAACAAAACTTGTTAAGGATTCCCGCCAAGCTTTTTGGCCATGTGAAGTCGTGATATCAAACGCCAAACTATTTTGCCAAGCTAATCTGTGTCGCGTTTTTGCTTGTTTTTGCATGTAACGTTAACGCGCCACAGTTTTGTGTAATGCCCATTACGCGGTTAATTGTCAGTTTACTAGCTTCAAACCTTCAGAGGGATTACCTTTCGGACTTTTTCTCTTAGCTGCTTGTCGTAACTGGTTGGGGCAATGCTTCGGGTCTTGTAAACCTAGGCCGCATCATTTAAAGGCAGGTAATCACCTTTTCTCCCTTGACTGTGGTAGAGTCTTGGCTAGTGTGATGTGCCGGTGGAGGTCGGTTTTAGTAAACTGGCACATCAAAATCCAAGCAGCATTTAACCATGACTGTTCCTGGTGTTATGTGCTGATACCAGCAAAAAGTACCAAAACATTTCAGTTCTGGCAACAAGCTGCATATTGCACATGGAAGCTGTACACACATTGTAGTTTCCAAATCCACCGGGAGACACTCCCGGAAGTGACGATGTAATCCGTGATGACGTCATCAAAATGGCCACTATGTGACGTACTAAATATCTATTATCTCTGGAACTAATCGATCAATCCTAATGTGTCACTTATAGTTGGAAAGATAATTTAATTTACTAAAAGTAATGTCGGAACAATATATGCCATAGATCTGTTAGTTTTGGTTTTATCTGAAGAAAAACATAATATGACTGCTGTGCGATATACTAATTCTCAATCATCTCTGGAACTAATCGATCATTCTTTTCGTGTGAACTATCGTTGGAATGGTAATTAAATTTGCCAAAAGAAATATTGAACAATGTATACCGTAAATCTATTAGTTTCTGCGTAATTTGTAGGAAAACACATTATGACGATCTAAAAATGGCCACCATACAATATGCTAAAACTCGTGTATCTCCAGAACTAATAGATCAACCTTAACATGTAACCTATCGTTGGAAAGATAATTTAATTTGTTAAAAGAATTGCCAGAGTATTGTTTGCCGTACATATATTAGTTTTTGTTTAATATATGGAAAACCATATTACCATGTCATAAAAATGACTGCCATCACTATACTAATCTGTATTATCTCCGGAACGAATGTATCAATATTATCCTGCGACCTATTGTTGGAAATATAATTTGCCAAACGAACTGCAATCATAATTTATGCCGTAAGTCTCTTATGTTTAATTTGAAGGTAAACCTGGACATAATTATTGCCACTTTAAACGTGTAATTAAAGTTGGTTTTATTCTGCATTTTGTTACTTATAATGTATTCACTTGTGCTGCAATGATAATATAGATAATAACACAGCCTTCAGTACATCGGCGAATTCATTCCATGAACAGGTATGTCTCATCTTTCACCCACCAGAAGGTATGTCTGTGACAACCAGTCTCAACCTAGGACAATCGAAGAATAAAGCAGAACAGGCCTGCCCGAGTCCTCCACAAGACTTCCTCGCATACCAATGGTAAATTACACCAGTGAAGAAAATTAATTGATGCATCCGTGGATATGATGGATTGGTCAGAATTCACCAGAAGCAAGGCTGACCACGAAGATAAATTGTTATCTTGGGTAGCCTCCCATTCCCGTCAAAACACCCATGAAGGTTTCAAAGGTAAATTCACATCAATTCTGCTCCCACTACTAGGATATGATGTGAATTCCTCATCCATGGTTTGCCGTGCCATGAACATTATAATAAGTATTCTTAAGAATATTAATCCATCACAGACACCAGTTTAAGGCCGATCAAACCATCACAAAGATGCACATAGAAATGGCTGTAATTTCAATGATTGGCTGTGAGTTAGCAGGTAGTGGCTAGAATAAAAACCTTGTTCAAGCTTGTGTTGCAACACCAGGAAGGGCATACTAGCATTCTGAAGTCATCGCATGTAAAACAAAACAGGTACGCACACAAGGTTAGCATCGCAGGCCTTCATATTCTGCAGAAATCAGAATCAGGGTGATGACATGACAGTTCAGACAGTCCTTAAGGGGAGGCAAGAAGAATCGGCTGAATTGATATCCTGGGATGGATGACCACTGCTGGGGTAACGTAGCCTCTATAGACATGCAAGTATAATAAGAGAGGTACGAGATGTCATATTAAACAATAACTTTCCAGTACACTTCCGTTTGCCTGTGAAGGCAACTGCTCAAGTGACTGTGAACAATACGTCACAGCATTAATAATTTCCTGTTTCCAAAAGAACCACACACAAAGAAGCAATAATTACATGTGCATTATGTTTTCCTTCACATTAAACAAAAACTAAAATATTTACTGGATACATTGTTCAGGCATTGCTTTTAGAAGATTAAAGTATTTTTCCAACGATAGATTGCAAGATAAGATTGATCAATTAGTTCTTGAGATACACGAGATTTAGTATATTCTGTGGTCGCCATTTTGCGGACGTCATAATGTGTTTTCCTTCAAATTTTGCAGAAACTAATACATCTACGGCGTACAATGTTCCGGCATTTCTTTTAGCAAATTAAATTATCTTTCCAGCAATAGTTTGCACGAAAAGATTGTTGGATTAGTTCCATAGATAAAAGACGATTAGTATATCGCACAGCAGTCATATTATGTTTTTCTTCAGATTAAACCAAAACTAACAGATTTATGGCTAATAGAGATTTAGTTCATCGCATGGTGGCCATTTTGATGACATCATCACGGCTTTACGCCATCACTTCCGAGAGTGTCTCCCGGCGGATTTGGACACTACAACGTGTGAGCAGCTTGCATGTGTAATATGCAGCTGGTTGCCGGAACTGAAATGTTTTTGCACTAATAGCGCGGACTATGGGGCCAATGTTCTTAACATAGTTTTTCCATGTCGTCCACATATTATGGTTACGTACCGTAAGAGCTATAATGCTTAACGATTTTGGGTTATATTTGTATAATGTAACCACGTTTATTCAGTCATACGTTTTTGGGTATGTTGCGAACTTGTGTTGATTTTGGTATTCTCTTTTTTCATGTCTTCTTCCCTCTCTCGAGTCCGATGTACGATGTAAGTAGTAGGGGATTCGACCAGAGAGAGAGAGAGGACAGACAAGATGGCCCCCACCATGTAAACCGGAAGTGTCACCATTTTGGAATATTACCATGAATTTGGAAGGTCATAACTTCACCTCCTATCCGCCATTTTGAATGACGTCACTTCTTACTCCGCTCCATTTTGGGGTGTCCCATATTGAAGGTATCCATTTTGAAGTGCGCCAAATTGAAGTCCGCCATTTTGGGGTTTCAGTTTCAGTTTCAATTTCCGAAATTATTTAAAATGCCCATAACTCGGGAATCGTTGGTTCTGGAGCAAAATGGATCAAAATTTGGCCACCCCGCCTCTTTGACCCGTACACATGCTCCAGACGCCTCGCCCGTTCTATCTTCGATTCCTCCACAGCGATCGCAGCCAATGCCTCCTCCTCAGCGAAAATCTTCGCTCTGGTCTCCGGGTTGAGCTGCCGCGGAATGAGTGGAGTTGCTTCATTGGGACGGCACCCAGGTGGGTTGGGGAAATCACTCCGGTATTGAGTCTCGGATTGAATCTCCGAGTTGCGGGTTAGTTTGGGGAAATCACTCCGGTATTGAATCCCAGTTCCCACCTCCGCGATCTGTTCGTCAGCCCGACCCTGATATAATTGTTGCCGTGGCGGACAGAATCATCGATTTGGGGGTTGGGAAAGGCCATTGTTCCGTCTTCCCTACCTTCCCCCTCACCAGCAACCCCGTTCCAGGAGTTGCTGTCGAAGATGCCGCCAGCAAAAACCTCTTCGTCGGGTCTTCGACCCCGTCACCATCATCACCACCCTCACCATCACCCCACCACCCTCACCATCATCATCACCACCACCACCACACACTTCAGACCACCACCGTTGATGGGGTTTCGGTACTTTAACAGCCCACCGAGTCAACCGATACAGCCGACCGTTCGCCCGTTAATCGTCATTTACGGGTGGTCCAGCATTTCCCACGTTTCCGCGTTTCCACGGTGGTGGGGGGGGGGGGGGGGGTAAGCGGTGGCGCTAAGCAGACCATGTCGGCGTTTAGCCCGGTTCGATGTGGCCCGTGATGAGTGATATAATTCCACAAAGGGGTACTCCTTTGAGTGATATAATTCCACAAAGGGGTACTCCTTTGAGTTGTAAAATCTCGGCAAATTCGGTAAATCTCGGCAAAATGACCCGTGATTGATGGAGTTTTGACGTTGGCGAACGTGTTACCCGTTAATCGTTTAATTTGGGGTGGGTCGGGGTTTCCGTGTGTTTTTGATTAAAAAAACGGGTTTCGGGAATAAAACCTCGGTACCGGGACAATAAAACGTTTTTTATTAGCCATACGAACAACGGGCGGGGAATTTTTACGAGACGGTCCCGCTCTGCGCGTCTCCGATCACGTCCGTGTTGCTGTAATTTTGACACGCCATCCACAAGAGTGACGGGCCGGCAGTATTTTAGCACGGTAGACCTGAAGCAATGGTGCGATTCGACGCCGTTCACATCTCCGGCTATTAACCGATTACACAAGAATCAGATCCTCGAACGTTGCCGGCGTGTCGATTACGAGCCTCGAACTGTTTGGAGAACTGGTCCGGGCAATGCTGAGTTGCCATGGTTTTTATTGACGGAAAAACTTGCACGTCCGTGTCAACCCAAATGCTCTCGTCCACGTCAACCCAAACACACGTGTTCTCGTCAACCCAAATACACGCGTTCTCGTCAACGTCGACGTCAACACTGCCCTCCAAATGAAAAACACAGTAACTGAAAAACTACAACCTTCGGGAAAAGCCAAAAAACGAAAACAACATTTCCTGTTATGAAGGGCAAAACCAACAATCATCTTCTCTCTCTGTCTCATAGTACGTAAAAAACTAATTTTTTTCATCGTTTTAAAATTTTCAGTGGGTTACTTCGTACGCTTGTTTTGGCAGTTACTGTGAATTTTGTCTTGCACCTTGCAAGTAAAAATCACAGTAAGAGCAGATACTGTTCTTTTATGTTTGAAAGAGTAATTGCTTTTACAGCTGGATTACAACAGTATCTGCTCTTACTGTTTTTGTTTGTTGTTTTCCAGGCTATTCGACCTGCTAAATTCTGTAAGATACTGTAAGGCTAATTGTGACTTCTAAATTTAATACACAAAAACTACAGAAAAATGAACATTTTTCTCTGTGTCCATGCAATAATTACTCAGCCTTTAACTGATAACATATTTAAACTAAAAAAATATGAAAATGCAATTTTGAGTGCTTCAGCACTTCAGTAATTCTTCTTGATGTCGAAGCAAATTAGGAACATCACCTTCCCTCAGTTCTTCCTAGAACTGAAGTGCACTTTGAGGCATCAATGGGCACAACTTGGCTATTACGTCATTTTTTTCTCAGGTACAACCACGGGCAAACCACGATCTTAAGCTCTCATCAAGCCAGGAATTGTCGGCTTGCAGGTTTTCAGTAAGAAGGAAAACGTATTAAAAGTCTTTCTGATCATGGTCAGTTTTGTAAAATAATAGCTGTGATCCACGACAACAAAATCAGCCTTCATGGGTCTACCTAGCCTTAAGTTTAGTTTAGTTGCTCAATTTGGAATACTGACAGCTTTCGAGTCGGCCTATTTTGTGTTTCGTATTTCTTACTCATAATAATTTAGTCCTAGATGTGCCTGGCCTGGATGTAGATTTATAACCGGTAAAAGAATATGGTCATTTCCGTGTAAAATTTACCGGCAGTATCTATCCAACTGTGGGAACATCCATAAATTACGTAACGCTTATATTCGTCATTTTTATCCCCCTGCCCATATTAACAAGATGTAATACTTGACAAGACTCCCCAACCTCATTAACCTAACGCTTAATTTGTTCTGCATATCGTCAGCACTACCTCCTGAAGCTTGCTTTAGATGCCTGCAGGTTCCAAGTGGATCGAGTTTTCTTCGTTATAAAAGGAAGAAAAGGGGCAAAAGCTACAACTTCAGACCATGTTTACATGTCTTAATAAACCTAAAGAATAAGGTCGACATCTCTTGTATGCTGCTGTCATTGTTTAATTTATTTAAAAAAGTGAAATAATGGCCCTCAGCAGTAATAAACGTTTTATCCTTTCTTCCCTCCTAAACAAAGCCGTTCCCCCTACAGCATTATGTAATTTATGTCCGCTTCTTATCGGAGTATCTCATTAATCGTGACTGAATTGCTTATTGTCCCCCTCCCCACTACAAAATGATTGTCTGTCCTTCACACTTTCATTGTCAAAATAACTCCTTTTCCCTCACCCACCCAAAAATCTGCTTTCTGGAAATCTTGGAGAATTCAGACACAATAATCAGATATTTTAAACCAGCAAACCTGAACTAGGTAAATGGCACTGGCTGTTTATAACTGATGGCAACTGCGTTGCATGACTTTCTGAATGAAACTTACCTAGCTGCTGCGCCGTTAAGAGGGCGTTGAATATCTTTGAAACTTCCGATTGATTACAGGCTTTTTGCTTTGCTTTTCCACTTTCCAAAGCCATTTCCATAATTCTACTACCCCGTTCGGCCATGGAAACTAGCACATGCAGCCAGAACACAAACTGTTTGATCGCCACGTTTTCATACACAAAATTCCCGCGAAAAATTGGCACCTGTATGTGTTCTATCACATCATTGGCTGGCTCACTGTCACAGAGCCAATCAAAACCTGCGATACATTCTCACTTGCCACGCAACTAAGAAGAACAGTAACTGCAATTTGTGCAACTCAAAAAGACAGTATCAGGGGACCAATCAGAGGCCCACGATTCATTCCCACAAGCTGAACAGCTTTGTAGAACAGTAACTGCAACTTGTACAACTTAGTAACACAGTATGTATGCTACTTACTGTTTTTTTCAGTTGTAAAGGCATATATATTTGCAGATAGACAATTTTTCAAGGCTTGTTTTCTATCTCTTTCATTGCAGTTACTGTTCTTATTTCGTGTTCAGAGGTGGGAAATGATATAATCTTCATACTTAACAAATAAATGCAGTTACTGTTTTTTTGCAGTTACTGTATTTTTCGTTTGGAGGGCAGAACATCGGGTAACAGACTCAATCCAACATGCGTCTGTACCTCCCTTCTCTCAAGGGTTTGGTCTGGTCGATAGTTAAAAATCCATGCGGGTCGGAGTTCCAACACTCCCCGCAAGTCTGCTAAACTCCTCGAAGCTCATGTCACACCCGAAGTGGTTGTTGTAGACGTGCCTGAGATTGGCGTCATCTTGCCTGAAGAGAATCAGGACGTTCGCATTGTCTCGGACCACCCTCTTCGGTAACCTGCTGTATGTCTGGCACAGGTAAAAGACGTCCATGTTGGCGTGCCGTCCGTAGGCAGGTGAAATTCCTCTCGAACCTGTCCTTTTTTCGATCATGCAGTCATTGAAGAGGAATATGGTCTTCTTGCCGGCATATCGGTCGACTGAATTGGAGGCGTATTGGAGGTTTGAAGTGGAATTGCCGGAGAATCGGGGAGAGGTAAAATTTTTGGCGAATAGTACGTCACTGCCAGCCAGAAACGTCCGATCACTGGACGGAAGCGCCCATCAACCACCGGCCAAACACTGTCGAAGATCTCTCCCAAGCCTACCACAGCTCCCGGCCTAAGACTGTGTCACCCCCCTCGACAAATATAGCCGACACCATCACCCCGAAGAACCGGCCACGAACCAGCAAACTCCTGCAAGGTCGTCGGCGAGGTAAGGGAATCCGGTTGGATATGGACGATGTGGAGGAAAACGTCGTCAGCCACGCAGACTCTGACACCGTTGCTGCAGAAAATGCCCGAAAACACGCCGAATTCCTGGAGAAAAACCGTTTAGGCGAACAACCGACATGATATTCTTCAAGATGGCGTCGTTTATTGCCCTAACCAAGACCGAGGATTTGACCACATTCAGTCCTATGTTCATGTGCCTCTACACGTATCTGAATGTGACGAGAACCGAGAACACCTTCTGCAAAGGAAAACCATGAAAGAAATCCGCAAAACCCGACTTTGCATGTCCATGTTTACAGCCGATGGAGCGCTCAAAGTGGCGATGTTGAATGAAGCGAATCACCGATTCAACCAACCCACGCACTATGGCCCATATCCCCCGTCTGCGGCGATCCATCCGTTCTATCTCCAGCCACTTAGCGATTTAAGCGGGGCGAATGACGAGGATGATAATTATGGGGACGTCGATAAATACAAATTGGTCGAAAGAGTGTTGCCGAGGTTATGGCCAAAATGCCGGTAAAAAAAAGAAACTGTCCGCGGGGATGGCCGCCCGGAAGAAACTGCTCGCAAAGACTCCCCATCCCGCAACCAAGCTGCCACCCGTCAAATCAACCATCGCCACCACCACCATCTGACAAGCCATCCACCTCAACGACCAACAAGGCACGGCCCAAAACTGTGGCCAGGACACCCAAGCCGCGGCCGACCCCCGAGTCGCCGGCGAAGAAAACCAAAGCCCCGGTAGCAAAAGACCAAAACACTGGCGCAACCGGACCCGGCGGCCCGGAGTGACAGTGAAAGTCGCAACAGCGAATGCAGCAAATGCACGGACAGCGACAGCGAACGCAGGGACAGCGACAGCGAACTAACGGACAGCGACAGCATCACCAGCCCTAGCACCAGCAGCCGCAGCACCACCAGCACCGGCTCCTAGAATACCGATACCGTAAGGGTGGGAGAAGATACCGACATTTCCGACATACCTCCAACGCCGGGTGGATCAGGGTATTGGGATGATTAGACCGAATCACTCAAGTATATGGGCGACTTATCCAAGTCTCCGCGTCCAGCTGGCTACGATGATACCGATTGTTCGCCGACCCCTCCACCCAGTCCAGTCACCAAACAACCCACGAAGCCAAATACACCGCCCATCCGCAGCATACCTCCGAGTCACCAACCCCGAGTACACCTCCAATCACGCCTGCTCCCCAGCCAACCTTTGATTCGCCAGCAATACCGCAGCCGGCATCCGTCCTTCAACAGACGACCCCCGATTCGCCAGCAATACCGCAGCAGACCTCCGATTCACCGGCAACGACTATCCATCATCAGACCTCCGATACACCGGCCATCCTTCATCAGACCTCTGATTCGCTAGCAATTCTGCAGTGGACCTCTGATAAGCAGACCCCTGATTCGCTGGCAATTCTGCAGCCGACCACCGATAACTCGACCAATTCGCTGGCAATTCTGCAGCCGACTGACGTACCGTCAAATCCGCAGAAATCTTCCTTTCAGCCGATTATTCCCCAGCAGATCTCCGATTCCTCGGTAATTTCGCAGCAGACCTCCGATTTGGCAATACTGCAGCGGATCTCTGATGCACCGACCATCCTTCAGTGGACCTTCAATTTGCCGGTAATAGTACAGCGGACCTCCGATACGCCGCCCATCCTTCAGCAGACCTCCGATTCGCCGGCAATTCTGCAGCGGACCCCCCGATTCACCGGCAAGTCTGCATCAAACCTCCAATACGCCGCCAATTCAGTCGACCGATTTGCCGGCTAGAAGACCATATTCCTCTTCAATGACTCCTTGATCGAAAAAACAGGACAGGATTGAGAGGTACTTCGCCTGCCTATGGTCAGCACGCCACGTAGACCTGTGCCATCATACCGAGGAGGGTGGTCCTAGACAATGCTAACGTCCTGATTCTCTTTCAGGCAAAACAACGCCAATCTCAGGCACGTCTACAACAACCACGTCGGGTGTGACATGAGCTTCGAGGAGTTTAAGTGGCCTTGCGGGGAGTGTTGGAACTCCGACCCGCATGGATTTCTAACTATCGACAAGACCAAACCCTTGAGAGAAGGGAGGTACAGACGCATGTTGGATTGAGTCTGTTACCCGATGTTGACGGCGACGTTGACGAGAACGCGTGTGTTTGGGTTGATGAGAACGCGTGTGTTTGGGTTGACAAGGGCGTGCGAATTTTCCGTCAATAAAAACCATGGCAACTCAGCATCGCCCGGACCAGTTCTCCAAACAGTTCGAGGCTCGTAATCGAAACGCTGGCAACGTTCGAGGATCTGATCGTTTGTAATCGGTTATTAGCTGGGGATATAGACGGCATCGAATCGCACCATCGCTTCAGATCCACCGTGCCAAAATACGAGGGGGCCAGCATCCGCGTATCGTACAACACTGCCAACCCGTCATTCTTGTGGATGGCGTGTCAAAATTACGGCAATACGGACGTGATCGTGGACGCACAGAGCAGGACCATCTCGTAAAAAATCCCCGCCCGTCGTTCTGATGGCTAATAAAAAAAACGTTTTATGGTCTCGGTATTCCGACTTTTTATTCCCGAAAGCCATTGTTTAATCAAAAACCCCCGGAAACCCCGACCCACCCTACATTAAATGATTAATGGGCTACACGTTCATTCGCCAACGTCAAAATTGTGGTTTCAAACTAAACATGTAGTTCTAGTTGAAAACTGTTGTAGCGTCAATTGCAAAGTGCGTGGAAGAATGTATGCGGTGTCACCAACACGAGAAATCATTAATGAAGGACACGTCGTA
This sequence comes from Lithobius niger, assembly GCA_023313725.1. Lineage (NCBI taxonomy): Eukaryota > Metazoa > Arthropoda > Chilopoda > Lithobiomorpha > Lithobiidae > Lithobius > Lithobius niger. The sequence continues at coordinate 10,039 of JAHWFP010180264.1, read as the reverse complement.
AAGAAACCTTTTTTAGGTTTATTCAAACAACAAGAGCTATTAAACATTTACACTTAATGTTAACTCTGGACTTAAAATAGTAAAACATTATAGAACTGTAAACTGTAATACAGATTTTGTGCTACTAAGCACAGCAACGCTGGCTTGCATGTGCACGGCTATTTTTCTAGGCGCGAGTGCAGGCTCGAGTGAGCGATAAGACCTTCTGACAACTACACTTCCTGCATCACCAGGACAAGATAATCGAACAACATCCGGTCTGGAGTGGGTGATCGATCAGAACAATAACCAAGAGTTATTTTAACAGCATTGTTCCATTTATAATTCAGATGAGCAGATTGCTAATTTAAAAGAAAATAATAAATACACAAAAAAAATAAGAGCAAATTTAAGGGTCAACTAAAAGCAGCATTTTAGTGAATTTGAACCACAATACTGCCCCTTTGCTCTTATTTTCCTGACACTTTGTACAAGAGATATTCCCTAACCGTAATGAATGGAATGCGAGTGAGAGCTTTCGTGAAAATGTTAGCCGGATTTTGTTGTGTAGGCACATAGAAGATTTCGAACACACCATCTTGAAGACCTTCCACTCACAAATTTATAATGCATGTCGATGTGCTTTGTGGACATCTTTTCATGGTTGTCTTGGCAGAACGCAATGGCCGACTGGTTATCGCAGTGTTTAACCGGGGGAATTGTGACTCGCAAGAATGTCACTTCATTGCAAATTACAATAAACCACTTTGCTTCAATCACCGCTAACGAAAGACATACAAATTCGGCCTCCATTGTGGACAGGGTGACCGACTTTTGTTTTTGTACACGCCATGTGATTGGGGATCCGGAGAGCATAACGAAGTAGCCTGACCAGCTGCGACGATCATCAATTGAAGATGACGATGAACTGTCAGTGTAGACATCGAATTTGACTGACTTTGACGTGTTACTGCGCCATTGTAGAATATAGTCTTTTGTAGCATTTAGAAACTGTAGAACTTTCAGAGCTTGAGACCAATGGCTTGCTGATGGATTTGAGTTAAATTGCGGTAGTGCTGTGACTGCAAATGAAATGTCTGGTCGCGTGCGAGAGGCGACGAACATTAGGGCCCCTATCAGAGAACCGTATTGTGTAGAAAGAGATTGATCGGGCACTGCATGACATCTGTCACGTGAAAGACACGTTACTACGTCCAGTGGGATCAACACTTGCCTATTTTCAGTACACTTGAATTTCTCAACAAGAGATTCAATGTAAGGACGTTGATGAATGTAATGTTCACCTGAATTGTTCTTAGCAAAGCATACACCTAAGAAAGTTTTTATAGAACCCAATTCGACAACTTCGTATCGACCAGATATCAAAGCTATGGCCTTTCGTAATGCTTTCTCACATGTCGCAAATATGGCTATATCATCCAAATATACAAGTACTACTATTGAACAGTCCATGTGGTAAACACAGTTTGTGGTGAACAGTTTCTTGAATCCTAGTGATTGAAATGCAGAATCTAACTCCTTGAACTACATCCAGCTTGACTGATGAAGTTCGTATAGTCCTCTGTTCAATTTCCATATAAAGCTACCCTTACCAGCATAACCAGGTGCAGGCCGGAGGTACACAAGTTCTTTCAACATACCATGCAGGTATGTACATTTCACATCGACATGTGTATTAACCCAGCCAAAAAGTACAACCAGAAGAACAAAAAAAGAATTGTACTAATGCAAAGGCTATAACCGGCGAGAATGTATCAGTGTAGTCGACTCCGTCTTGTTGTGCATGACATTGTGCTACTAGGCTTGCTCGGTATCTTGCCACCTTGTCTTGCTCATTCTTTTTAATTACGTAGACCCAACGGAATCCTATAACTGTTTTGTCGTTGTTGGGAGGTCGTGAAGGCGTGTATACGTTTCTTTGCTTCAATGTTTCCATCTCCTTGTCCATAGCCACTTTCCACTCCTTGGCTTCTGCATTTTCTTCACCTGATGCCTCGGGCTCAAAGAATAAAGAATCATCTTCTGATGAGGACGTAAAATGAAAATTTGCTGATGCCTTCCCAACGTGAGGTGTCTCGTTCAGTTTACTAAAGTCAAACCCTTGATGTCATACTCTAGGCCTTCTTTGTTACCGAATTCTCTCACTTCCTTGTGTTAACGTAGTCTTCTGTTACCCATGTACCTATAGTAAACATCATTAGTACCGATGGTTACACCAGATTTACGAAGTACTACCATTTTCTCCCATCCAGGGAGGGGTTCTGCAGAAGATACCAGTGTACCACTAGTTCTTGTTTGAGGTGTTGGTACTGGTGCAGTCATGATGTTTGTAACTGTAGTGGCTTTAGGCTTAGTAGAACGTGGCATGGGGATTGGTACTGGTACATTTTTCACATAGCACGGTGCTTCCTCTTCTGAACCAATATCACAGACGAACAGTTCATTTTCCCCTTCTTGTCGAGCGTTTCTCAAGATCTTAGGGCCAAGACGCTTCTCATCGAATGTCACACTACCAGTTTCGCACACTTCCAGTCCATGGTCTTGTAACCATACTCTATATCCGCGTGTATTTCGGGCATATCCAACAAGCACTCGAAGTTCAGCTCTTTGATCAAGTTTAGTGCGGTAGCGCTTCTCTTTGTGGACGAAGCACAAACATCCAATTTTTCGGAGATGTTTCATGGAAATCGGCTTTGAATACCACACGCTGTTTGGAATATTTCCGTCTAAGGAACGGTGAGGACTTCGGTTCTTTAGGTATATGGCAGTCAACAGCAGTTCTGCCCACCATGTTTTTGCCAGTCCAGAAGAACTTAATAAGGCTCTAACAGAGTCCAAAAGAGATTGATTTAGCCGTTCAGAAACTCCATTCATCTGTGGCGAGTACACATTTGTGCGTTCGGCTTTTATTCCTAGCCCCCGAAGCTTGTGCTGGAATTGTTGATGGCAATATTCAAGGCCATTGTCAGTACGGAGTCTTTTGATTTTTAATCCCGGACTAACGTTCCACACGCGCACGGAACTCTTCGAACATAGAAAATGCTTGATCTTTAGATTTCATCAGGTATATGAAGCCTTTTCTGGTAAAATCATCAAGAAAACTGATAAAGTACATCTTCCCTCCGTTAGAAGGTGTAGGGGCTGGTCCCCATATGACGGAATGTATCAGTTCCAACTCTTGTTTTGTAGTAATGTCCGCAAACCTGACATGCTTGACGTGCGTGGATTTCGCTACTTGACAGCAATTGCAAATGGGATCGTCTTGAGACAGTTCGATACCCTCAAGATATCCCTTTTTAATAGCTTATTTACGAGTTGCAGTAGCATAATGTCCTGTCCTTTCATACCACAATGTAGAGGCTGGCATACCAGTGAGCTGTTGCAATTGTGATGCACTCACCGAAGAACGAAACCTCGACCGTTGCTTGTTGCTGGTTGAAGACATGGGGACTTCCTCTTCCACCGCCTTGACTGTTGACTCTTTCTTGACTGACGCAGTTCCACAATGCGATTTTGACTCCAAACACACAGTAGCATCCACTACAAAGACTTTCTGCCTGGTAGGAGCATCAAATAGAACACCACCAGCTGGTCGTATAACGTGTAGTCCTTCATCACTTGAAGACAGTCTGTAGGCAGCTTCATGACACTTAAAGCCAGAGAATAGATTACGTCTCATTCCAGGAGCATAAAGTACTTTTTTTCAATGTGAATTCATCACCCGTGGAATTCACTATCATACGGATATCACCCATTCCTTTAACACAGGATGATCCTTCCGCTAAGTCTGCAGGGGGTAAGTGTAATTTTTGAAAATGACTGAAGAACTGTTTATGTGGACAGAAATGGTTTGTTTCAGCAGCATCAAATATCCATTCACTGTCCGCAATCGTTGCTGCATTGGCTTCTACGAGAAATGTGTCGGAACGTCTGTTTGATCGGCCACGAGTGTCATTATTTTCTACTGGGGTAGTGTTAGAACGTTGATTGCACGAAAGTGCCATATGTCCTTTCTTCTGGCATTTGAAGCATGTTACGTGATACAAATTATGAGGTTCTCCTTGTCGAGACGTACTTAGTAGTCTATTCCTCCTTTTTAGACGTTAGACGTAGTCAAAAGGGCTTGAGAATTTAATGTGCTATGCGCGAACCACTGCCAAGGCTTCTGCGATCGTATTCCGATTGCAATTTTTCTGAAACAGTCTTTGAAGTAAAATCGCTATCATCCAGGGCGTAAAGGTGTTCTACTACATTGTCCCATTCACAGGAAAGTTCACATAAAAGTTGGTAGGCCAATTCGTCATTTTCAGTGTCTTTACCGGCCTCTTTTAATTCATTTGCTGCATAACGAACTCGAGAAGTGTACTTAGCCATAGTTTCATGTGGATCAATTGTCAACAGAACAAATGCCTTCCTTAGACTTCCAATACGGGCACGTGACTTAGGTGCATAGACACCTGCTAAAAAGTCCCACGCTTCTTTAGCACTGTCTGCAGTGTGAATTAGAAGTTTGACATCATTGGACAGGCCTAGGGCTAACATCGCAAAGGCTCTAGATTTCCTCTGATTAAATAGTGCAATACCACCCGGAGTATGTTCTTCTCCAACTGCTGAAGGCATGACTTCTGAATCATCCAAGAAACCAGCTAGTCCCTGTGATGTCCTGGGCGGGGACACACCTTAGCCCAGCGTGGGCACCAATGGTAATAAACACACGGACTACCAGAGTGTAGGCAACAGCTGATAAGACAGCGAACTTCCTGTTTACTTCTCTTTAAATACAATTATAACAAGAAGTCATGTGATGTAACCTAATACAATATATAATTATGGAATAGCCTATTAGTAGTTAAAGGGGTATCTTGGTAGGGTTAATATATTGACATGAAATTGATGGCTGCCATTGTGGAGCACACAAGTGACGACTCCACAATGCAGCGAGCGAAAAAAAAAACAGAAAAAAAATAATCTAAGCCTAGCTGGAAATAAAATTATGATTACGAAGGTAAGATGTATTTTTTAGTGCACTACCTATTTTTAAAGAAAGATACATAATTTTTCGCTTTCGAGGAAAAACTAAACACTATTTTTGAAAGCTGTTTTACAAAATAAAGAACTGAAGATGTACATGATTAAGCAAAAAATTAAACATTAATAAACTGGCTGAAAATTTGCCAGTTTTAAATTTCTGTTTTGATTTCTGGAGCAATTTTTACAATAAATTCAATTTAAATTTTCAATGTTGTTGTTTTAATTTCGTAGCCTTTTTTGGTTAATTTTCTTTTTGCAGCAACCATTTCTGCAGCTGAAACGCTACAGCGTTGCTGTGGACAAACATCTGGCATTGAGAATTCGGTGCCAAATTAGTTTCTTTGGATTAGGCTTCACCGGAGTGGGAATTGCGGCTCCAATCAATTTTTTGTTCCGATGTCAGAAGTGTTTAGGTACATGAAAAGACAAAAAGATACAAAAAAGATAAAATCGTGAAATCAATTTTTCACACGAACAACAAAATACACTTACATTTTTACCTAATTTTAAAGGTGGACATTTTTAAAATTAACAGAGCCGATTCTCTGCACGAATAACTAGGGGACAAAACGTTTTATCGTTACTCGCTACAGTTTAAAAAGAACTATCATTTAATTCATATATAACGGATTACAACAAAAAAAAAACGAAGAAGTTGTAGCCAAATGGTAATTTTGCAAAAAAAAACTACAAATTGAGCTTGTCTGGAGCTCTACGCAGTCTCTTTGAACGTTGAGCATTTTGAAGCTGCGCTGCAATATCAACCTGTGTTGGTGATAGCACAACTTTGCGTTTATTGGGATTCGGTTTCACTTTTTTGTTAGCATGACCTGGCTTCGGTGGTGATTGCTTAGTGGATGGTGACGTAATAATCGATGAGATTGTGACCTTTCTGGCTTAGAATTTCCTTCAAGAGGGGCGCTGGTAGTAGCCAAAGGTGATTGGTTATTTACGTTAGCAGACTCATCCACTTCGTGTGTGTGGGGTAATTTCGCAGGAGATTTTCTGCCACCTGGTGACTTGCGATGTAAATTCTCAGGTGATTTTTCAAGCTGTTGGATTGGTGGAATTTTTCCCTCAGTAACAGAAATTGACTTTCTGGATTGGCCCGAGAGATCGACGCTCAGGAACTACGTCAGCGAAACTTGGCTTTTCACGTTGTTTGCCGCCAAAAGACATGCGTTTGAAATTTGAGTGATCTTGCTCATTATGCATGGAGAAATTACTGCTTTTCGCCGTCGAAACAAGTGTGTTTGGAGGCTGTTCTGGATAATCATTTTCCGCGGTATGTAACCTTAGCTGTTCGCGATGTTTACGAATCGTATTACCGTTAGTATCAACGATAGTATAGGACTGATTTTCACATTTTTGGTTAACCATACCGACTGACCATAGCCTGTCATTTGTTGTTGAAAAGTCACGATACCAAACCTTTTCACCTGTTTGATACGTTTTCAACTCACGATGGTGGGTGCTCTGTACTTGTTTTAATTGTTTACGGCATATGGCTGCAATAGGGTCAGGGAACAATTAATCCAGCCGAGACTTTAATTCTCGGTTAAAATATTTTTTTCCGGGTGTTGCTTGCGTGGTAGCGGAGATAGTGATTCATGCTGATAACAAGTAAGAATTTATACTCTCTTGAATAGTAGACCCCTGTCGCCGCGCGGCCTTGTAGACTCTCTTGAAATTACGGACGTATACCTCAGCCAAACCGTTGGTCCAAGGCGCAAAACTTGGCCCGGCCATGTGCCTAATTCCGTTGGATTTTAACCAATTTTGGAATTCTGCGGACAAAAATTGGGCAGCATTGTCCGTAACTAAGCTGTCCATTAAACCATATAAAGCTATATGATTGTTTAAAACATCAATGACACGCGCGGACGTTGTTGACTTCATTTTATGCACAAAAGGAATTTTTGAATGTGCGTCTACAAGAATGAAAAACATGTAATTGTCCATCAGCCCCCAAAAATCAGCGTGTAAGCGATTATTTGGTTTTAGTGGATATTCCCACGTATGCTTAGGACCTGACGTTTGAGTATCTTTATACTCTTGACAATTTTGGCATGATTTAACTTTATTTTCAATGTCAGAGTCAATCTTAGGCCACCAGACTTTTTGTCTAGCTAAACTTTTCAATTTAACTATGCCTAAGTGAGCACTGTGTAGATCTTTGAAGATTTGTCTCCGCAAGGCCGTCGGCACCAGGACTCTATACCCCCAAAATAAGGTTTCGTTTTCGACAGAGATTTCAGCACGACGTGCGAAGTACGGAAACAGTCTGGAATTTCGCATTTGTCAGGCCAACCATGGTTCACATAACGATAAACTTTTGAAAGGATTTTATCACGTTTACTTTCAAGAACGAGTGTCTCGTTTAAAACTGGAAGATTAGAAATAGTTTCTAAAGCAAGAATATTGTACTGCTCTTCTGCTTTCTCGAATTCCTCGGTATTTGGAAGGGGAAGGCGCGATAAAGCGTCTGCCGTCAAATTAAGTTTACCGGGAATGTGTTCGAATTCGTAATCGTAAGCATTAAGCATCACTGCCCAACGCTGAACCCTGGCGGCTGCCATCTGCGGTATTCCTTTTTTAGGGCCAAAAATCCAAACTAAAGCCTTCTGATCAGACTGCAGTATGAATCGCTGACCATAAACGTATTCATGAAACCGTTTCACTCCCCAAGCCACGCTGAGTGCTTCCCGGTCAAATTCGAGTAGCCTCTTTCCGCTTGAGTGAGTTTACGTGAAGCGAAAGCTATCGGCCGTGATTCACCGTTTTTCATGACATGCATCAGGCACGCGCCGACCCCGTAGGGTGAGCCGTCACAAACGAGCTTGAGCTTTAATTTCGGATCGTAATGAACCAGAACTTTTGATTTAAGAAATAATTCTTTTACTTTACTCACGGCTCGGTCGCATTCTGCCCCCTAAACCCACTTCACACTTGGGCTTAACAAACGTGTTACTGGTGACAGAATATGAGCGAGATTTGGGAGATATTTTGAGTAATGGTTTACAAAACCCAGAAAACTCTGTAGCTCTTGAATACATGTTGGGTTAGGAGCGTTTGTGACTGCTTCGATAACTTCAGGGAGTGTATGCAAGCCTTCTGCATTTATCATGTGGTCTAAATATTTTAATTCAGGCCGCGACAGTTTGCACTTCACGATCCTAAGTTTGGCTCCTGCATCTTGTAAAGCATTTAACAGTTTATTTAACGATTCGTCATGCTCACCCCCCTTCCCGCTCACCAGGATGTCATCATAAAACGGGAGACATTTGGGGATTTTACTGGTGACTTAAGTCATTACCCTCTGGAAAATTCCAGGACTGGACGCCAGGCCCAGGGGTACGCGAAGCCATCTAAACAAACCCAGGGGTGTATTTATTGTCAAAGCTTCTTGTGACTCTTTGTCGAGTTCAATTTGCAGAAATGCATCCTTAAGATCGATAAGGGAAAAAGTGTCACTGCCTGCTAATTCACTGAATAATTCTGCGGCCGTGGGAACTGGATAGTGGTCGACTTCGAGTTGAGGGTTCACGGTGGTTTTATAATCACCAATCACTCGGATTTAACCATCCGCTTTGTGAACTATGACGATCGGCGTAGACCACTGAGAAGCTTCCACAGGCTCTAGAATTCCAAGGCCAACCAATCTACGAATTTCTTGGTTAACCTTTTCTTTGAGTGGTAACGGAACCGGTCTTACACGACTGTACACAGGCTTGGCATCAGGTTTTAAATGAATTTTGGCTTTAAAATTCTTAAACTTACCCATGCCTTCAGAAAATAGCTCCGGGAAACCCTTCACTATTTCAGAAGTGTCAACTGGCGTAATGCTAGTTTTAATTTTCTTAACACTTTTCTTAGGTTTCACTTTCGTTTGTAGGTCGTAAAAAGGATGGAAATTAACTTGAAAAATAGAAAGCCAATCCTTTCCCATTAATGCAGGTTTATATAATTTTGAAACTAAAGCATCCAAATGTTCGATTTGACCTTGAACTTCAACCTTCAGACTTACAGTGTAAATCGTGTTCTCAATTCCGTCAGTGTACGAGTGTATCGAGTACGGACTGAGTTTTAAAGGACAGTCCGCAAAATATTTTTGATGCCACTCAATAGGGATAATGGATGCATCTGCCCCGGAATTAAGTTCCATTTCTAGCTTGACACTATTTAGGCAGACTGGCATTTTCCATTTATGGATTTTCATAGAATTAACTACTACTATTATTTTGTTGGTTTGTAGGGGAATTGAAATCTGGCCGCAGCCTGACTCAGTCCAAGAGTATTATTTTTCAGTACAAGATAGTCGTTGTCTGAATCGTCATCAGACCCGGAACCAGACTCTGAATTTTCGGCTTCAACATCCTGGACTTCTTCACTTTCGCTATCGCGTTCGAGTTTGTTGACGCGTTTTTTATAGCTATACTTTTGTTTTGTGTTCGGCCTAGCCTTAAAATTTGTGCTAGAACTTGCTTTAGGGTGGTCGAGTGATTTTAAAGTTCTATTCGAATGACTAGCTTTTTGGCACGTGGCTTTTAAATGGCTGACAGTGTGGCAACGGCCACATGTATAGTCTCGATATTTACAACGTGTTTTCACGTGGCCATTTTTGCCGTAACAATTGCAAATGAAATCCTTAGTGGATTTAGGCCTACTTGATGTTTTGCCCGATTTTTTAGCTACGTTGTTAACAGCTTTAGAATGGCTTCTCAAAACGCTTTGGTCCGTTTCAGCAGATTCTAAGGATAAAGCTAAGGATGTTGTAGCCTTTAAATCCAGAGTCTGCTTCAACAACTTGCGTTGAATGACTTCTGATTGGATCCCCCCAATTAGGCGATCCCTAATCATTTCGCTGTTAATGTCTTTAATTTTTGCGAAGTCACAATACTTCGTCATTAGCTTTAAGGCAGCCAAATATTCCCCGATACTCTCATCTGATTTTTGCGATACTTCTAAAGAATTTAACACGCTCAGATACCACTGAGGGCACTGGCTC
>JAHWFP010180263.1:0-25615 GCA_023313725.1 Lithobius niger | reverse complement strand
TTTTTTTTTTTTTCAAAGTTAGTATTCAAACTCTACTCAAGTCTTTAGTGGCAAACTCTGCTCGACTCAAAAATTCTTCTTCTTGCACACCCCTAACATGTATTGAGACGTGGGGTTGAGTTGGTTCCTTTTTGCGTTGTCACAATGGTATGCAGCTACGACAAAAACTAGGAATGCTCATGGACTACTAAATCCACTCAGGCACAAGTAGTAACGTTAAAAAAAATATTAAGATTCCCATTACTTCATGGAAGGTAGAACCAAAGTGATTTCTTCACCTTACGTTAAGATTCCCGTTACTTCATGGAAGGTAGAACCAAAGTGATTTATTCACCTTATGGTAATCACCCCCTTGCTTGCAAGATTTTGATATTTTTCTTAGAGCTGCCAATCACCTTGCTACTAGAGCGCTAATGACTTGGGAACAAATTATTTTTTGATGATTCAAAGCTCTGTCCTTTACAAGGGGGATGAATACAGATACCTCCAGTAAACCTGATGTGATATTTGAAGGGTGCACGACATAGAAAATACGCATTTGGGTCTCTGCAACCGTTGCCAATGCTGTCATTACTTTTTCAGTGCTTCCCTGCAGGCAAACTATAGATTTGGTGGTCTTTTCGATGATGAAATACATTTTGTGGTCCATGTAGCATATTGTACTGTCAAGAAGGCAATGACTAACTCTCAGCCGATTGAGACAGCTCTGTTGGCTGTGAGAGCTCGAGCGTCCGACGGCCTGAAGAGTTAAGTGACATCTGTCGGCATTAATTTCTGCGCGTTCCAGCAAAAATAATGGCGGTCTCTGTATCGTGTTTTGGTGATGCAGTAACTACATTGTTGTATCGGACGCATGTAACGCATTCTTACCGCAATTCTTGTTTAGTTATTGTGTAAGTGATCCAAAAGTAAAACATGCATGTCAAAATGGATTGCCTTCATCGTTTACAGTGATCTTATTGTTGCCGGCCACTTTGCAACATCGCAATAATCAGCCTTTTAAAGTGATTGTTAAAGCTACTGGCCGGTTTTTACTTATTGTTGGTTACTCTGGTGCTTTTCGGGATCAGGGCTTATCTGTATCGGTACCGAATCGGTAAAGTCAGTAATGGTGCAGCCGTATTTTATATTAAAGAACTCCACAATTCTTAAATAAACGCCCCAGGTGTCCCGAACTCCACATCCACCCTAACTCATATTTTGAACTGCTGGAGGCAGCACGACCACCTGACTGACTGCACGTTGGACAAACCTGGTGAGAGAGGAGACAGTATTTGACTACCACGTACCTCGTCCATTCCTTCATGCAAGGTAGATAGCTGTAAAATATTAATTATATTGGAACAAAAAGACTTGGGCACCTTCATCCTCGCAAAAAAAAAAAAAAAGCATCCATGGAACTGTTGAAGGGGAAAAAAAAGTGTGGTGTACAGATTTTCTTCATCTATGTGTATCCTAAAAACGTTGAACCAACGTTGAAAGATCGAAGACATTACAACTAGTGGTGTGCCGATTCCGATACCTTGGAATCAGCAGATTCCATCAAAATTGGTTCCCCAGAAAAAAATGCTATCCAACTGACGGCCAATTCTAAATTAATATGTTCGGAAAGAATTAATCAAATATAAATTAATGAAACTTACACGTCCAAATAATTTATCCAAGCTAATATCATCGCTTGTTTGTTTTGTTTCACTGTTGGACAGATCTATTTCTTTCGCGCAACGAACAGAAGCAAGAGCACACGAAAGCTAGCCAAGGCCTACAAAATCAAGAGCATGTGTTGATTGATCATCACTAAGTTGCCCACTAAATAATGGCAATTTTAAAAATTATTTCCTTTAAGGAAAAATCTATTTAGAGTGCCGTTATTATAGCCAGAGTGTGTGTGGGTTTTTTTTTGGGGGGGGGGGGTTGGGAGATAACATTTAATGTGAATAATTTTTAGGTGCCGGGAGGGGGGGTACAAATTAATTGAAAAAAAAATTATAAGCCAAACTGACCCAGAAACCCAGACTTGCTCGTGGTTTTAAGTTTGCCCTGCCATGGGTACCGGAAGGCTCGACGTCGACACACCACTGATTACAACCACACAAAATGCACAAGTTCAAAGATATTTCTCCATTTCAATATCTTGCGAATTTTCAAGTCCTCTGCTATAGATGTTAAAATGGCCAATCCAATTTTTGATATGTTGCGATTTCAACTATCACTGCACGTGAAGTGGAGAAGAGGCACAGTGAATACATTGGTCAACGGCCATAGCCAGCCACCAGATTTAAACAACACTAGAGATGACTTGACGAGGTTGGATAGCGATAGTAGAGGACTGTCGAAAATTCGCAAGGTATTGAAGTGGAGAAATATCTTTAAATTGTGCGTTTTATGTGGCTGTGTGCATCATTTATCGAACAGCTGCTCAGTACTTGGCTAATTGCAAACGTAATTTTAATCTCTGATGACTTGTAAATATCAATTTACCAGTGGAACCTGGTTGAAATTGGTTTCTACTGCTTGAACGAAAATATACATTACCTGCAAATTATTAGCAATACTTCTTCGAATGCAGTTTTCCCCAGAGAAGAACTTATAGGCCTTGCCAGCTCGGCAGACTTAGTATGCATGCGTGGCGCACTCCTTCCGTGTATAAGCGACGGAACCAAGCCATTCGTCATCTTTCGTATTGTTGTCATGATGGACGAGAGGGGAAGCAGGGTACAGGTAATGTATAATTTCGTTTAGGCAATAAAAACCAATTTCAATTGGGTACCACTGGTAAATTGATGTTTCTATTTGCTGACGGAAACACATTACCTGCTAATTATTAGCATTTATACAGAACTCGTGACGAGTGCCCTGATGCTGCGAGCTGGTACCCCCTGGTTCCAAGATCCAGTGAACCTGAAGCGAAGGTAAAATGTTAACCTTCCAAGGGTTAAACGTAGAGCGTTCAATTGGAGATAATCCCATGTACAAAAAGAATTTTTTTTTTTTACCTAGATATGGTGGTGACATAATTCTTATTTACCATTAAAAATACTAACATGTCGTCGAATTTTACCATGCATCAGGTTGGACCTTCGTAAGTTTTAGGGAGAAGTTGTGCAGAGAAGCTTACAGGTTCAGGGGTAAACACAAATGGCTTGCTTTAGCCCTTGGCATACCAGCCATGTTACGTTTTAAGAGTGGTGTCTCATAGGTCAGTGTTGGAGTTCCCTGGGGAAGTGGGATGGGACCTGGGCTCAATAGTGGTTAAACGTAGTTTAGCCATGAAGAGCACTTGAGAAATCCTCGGGATGTTACTGTGCTGCTATGTCTTCCTTGTCTTTATCCATTATTACCATGAATGATTCGTTTCGTCTTGATTATGATAGTAATGTTTATAACTAGTCCAGGATGAAACTTTCTGGCTGTATCAGTATTACCAGGAGCTAATGAAACGAGCCCCTCCGGAATGAAAACAAACATGTTCATTTTTTTCCTGTTATAAATTCTTGGTATTACTTTCAGCTAGTATTAATACTGAATGAAGTTCTGCATAAGTAAAATACGTAGTAGGCTATCCGTAAGGGGAAGTGATAAGGCAACATTCGAGATGCTGGAAGAAAAATGTGAATGCACTTAACGGAGGACAACACTAAGTCGGTAATGTTCCACACAGGGGTATGATAGGTGTGGGGAGGAACCATATCCATGATAGGACCATGGAAACGGAAGTGCTAACAACTTGGATGCGTCGGCAAGAGGGAGTTACTGTTACAGTACACAACCCCCCCCCAAGCTGGCTCCCCAAAGTAAGAACCTTGCAAATCTTGCAACTGATCAGAGACGAGCCTTGTTCTTGGTGTAGAATGAAGTGATTTTGTTGCTTAAGGGGTTTAGAGTATGTGTCTTGCAGCCACGAATGGTCAGAGACGGTAAATTCCTTCAGCTTGAGATGACATATCACGAATATAATGGGACATAAACACAGTAGGGTTCCACCAGGATGCAGCTTCCATAATAAAAGTGATTGGAACGTTGCTGTGGAAAGCCTAGAACACTGAAACGGCTCAGAAGTTCATGAGTGGTGACGCGCGGCGCAGTTGATGTCAAGGGCTGTGTGTAAGCACGACATATCACTGTCTTGATCCAACTAGAGACCATCCTGACGGATGTTTTGCCTGAGCCGGTCGTAAACGGCATGAAGAGCTGTGAGCGACCCCGTCGAAGAGGCTTAAAAGACTTAAGATGGAAGCGATGGGCCCATCCCGGACACAGCGCCCCTTCTGGTTCGTCCCCCGAATGTTGGAAAGAACAGGAACAATAAATGGGTGAGAACGTTCACAAGACTTTTGTGTCTTGGCTCGGAAGGATGCCCGTGGCGTCAAAGTGACTCCTTTGTAGTCTTCTAGAATAAAACAGGCGGCCGGCGTAACAGAGAGCACATGGACTTCACTGTAACGGAGACAGGCCGCCAATGACTCCAGAAAAACGGCCTTGCGAGTTAAGTGACTAAGGTAAGGCAGAGAGTGGCTCGTAGGGAGCCGAGAAAAGTCAAAGACGATGGAAAGGTCCCAATCTGTTAACGGGCGCCGAGTTACTGGTCGCTCAATGTCGAAAACTTGACAAGGGCTGAAATCTGAAAGCTATCCATCTAAGAAATGTAGGCTACGTGCTGCTTTGAAGACCGAATTTAGGGCCGAACGGTAAACAAGAATTGTTGAACCTCGAAGGCCCTTTTTGAAGAGGTCGTTCAGAAATAAAAGGAAGTCCAGAGGGGAGAGATTGATCGGACTGACCTACTGTGGGAGACACAAACTAAACCATTGGCATCAGTGGCTGTCATATATTTTGTTGGTGGATGCTCGGATAGCTTTGAAGGCGATGCGAGAGGCGTGTTCCGTAGAAATGCGTTTAAGTGTACTGATCTGTTAGGAGAGCAACTTTCCTGCCAATCGTCTGGTACAAGCAGTGCTAGTGTCAACTAGCGGTTTCCTTCAGAATGACAATCAGGAGAGTCGAGTAGCAGGGGATTAGCTCTGAACTAATTTAGAAGTTCAGGATTTTTCGTTTTATTTATGTTTGTTTGTTCTCTCTCCTTTTTTATTTCGTACATGTATGTGTATGATTCTACATATCATCATTGTCATTCTAGGGTCGTCTTGTTTTTATAGTATAAAATTACAAAAGAAAACCTCACAGAAGAATTGAATACGGTGACAAAAACACAGGCTGTGTCCTTACTGCCTAGTTGAGATATTTATTATGTTCAACATCATTATTTTATTCAGGAACGTGCACGCAGGGGAGAGCGGGGGTCTCTAGCCCTGCCCTCATGGCAAAGTGCCCCTTTTTCTGGGTGGGTGGTGAGAAAAAAAAGGACTAAGAAAGTGGTGCAAGATGGGCAGGAAAGGTTAAAGCCCCGCAAAAGGGTAAAAAGAGGTTCTTCAGAAAAAAGTTTGCCCCTAACCTCTCAGGTGCCTGAGCACGTCCCTTATTTTTGCCCCCCCCCCCCCCCAATCTCTCTTAGTTTGACTTGGTACAAGAAGATGGCACGGAATTTCATTCTGAAGGGTCACATAGTAGACGTGCTATCATAAGTTGTAAGGCATAATAAAGGAACAATGTCTTTTCCCAAAGGGATAAAGTCTTCATGAAAAGAAGGCGAAGGTTACAGTACTGGCAGGTAGGCCTTCCTGTTGATACGTAACATTATGAGTATGTCAACTAACGAAGGTTGGGTTGGGTAGGACGAGCCGTTGAGTGGCGTTGATGCACCATTTTCAACACTGGTACAGTTTTGTCTCGCGTTTATGTCCATGCTATGCAATTATGATAAAAATACTCACCGTTTACGTACTTTGAACTAGCAAATATCAACGAAAACGAAGCACAGTATCAGGAAATTTTCGATAGGCTGTAGACTTCTCACACAAAAAGAGTCCACCTATCTTCTTCGGTCTCTTCTACTATACAATCTCCTATCTACATTGTTGCACCGTCAAAGTTCAAAACTACACCCCTAGTTAAACGCATCATGTTCAAACCTGGGATCGGAAGGCGTGTTTCAAGTAGTGTGACCCGGTCGTTTTATTATGTTGGCATGGTTGTGGTGGCATGTAATATGTTGGCTTGGCACGTTTACTGTTATCACAATAACAAGACGGAAATACAAGAAAGAGTGGAGCTACGGAGGGAATATATCTTATCGGGAGGCACCATTATATTCGGGGAAGGGAAGAGCAATTTCACAGAGGTGGTGAAGAAACGCTGATTTTCGTTCACTTCTCTCACTCAGTGGATCCTCCAATTCATGTCACCATTACCGATTTGTGTGGCCCTGTTCCCTCCCCCAAATGCTCTTCCATACTCTTTCATTTTTGTACTGAATCCCACCCCACAGTTTTGTGTGTTTTTAAGGTCTGCATCTGTATTTATTTGCCCTGCAGTTTAGGTAGGTTTTGCTGAAACTATTTTACTCTCGATTGTTACGCTCGCGTTTTTCATCAATAGCAGTCATAGTAGTCAATGCAACAATGTGACAATTGTCCTTTAATCATGTCGGCCACCCAATTTTGTTTTGTTTTAAACTTAGATTTAAGAAGAAACCCGGATCTTTTCATTTTTGTTCTCAACTATGAAACAATTATTTGCTGGTTATTAATGTTACTTCCCGCGCGTTCAGGAATCGTTGCATGCCAGCAAAAAGCCGAAATTGTTGACAATGCACGGTTCCAGGTTTCTCGTGTTCCTTAACGGTTTCTAAAAGTTGTTAATTGTTGAGTTAATAATCTAAGGATTAATGATCTTATATTGATGTGGTACCATTACTACTGAACACCATATTAACATTTTTATTATTTTTTATTGGTAGCTTTCCATTCTTTTGCTGTCAGTAATTGGAGAGGAGCCCTCGTTTTCCAATCCACCGCAGTAAACAGTACGCCTATTATTTCCAATAATTCAATACAGGTAATAAGATATTTGGTAATGCGCCCCCATTGGTTTCATAACCGTAGCATAAAAAGAAGTCTGAAAGCCAAGAGGTGCATGCTTAAAAGGAGAGGGTAAAGAAGAAACTTCCAGAGATGTGCAATACCAGCTTTTACAATTCCATACCGATAGCTTATTATTCCAAGTATTTATATCGCAATACTTTCTTGATACCAACGAATTTAATGGATGATAACCAAACAGGTGCTTAAAGCGAGGGTTGTGTCGATTAAATGTGTAAACGGTAATCGCACCATAAATGATTAAACGTTTCGTAATTTTGGCTTAATAAAAACCAAACCTTCAAAATATTGATCAATTTTAGGTGTAGGCCTACCTTTTTGGTGTGAAACTGATTCCTTCCTTCCTTTATTTTATTTAACACACTTTTTTCAAGTGTTTTTTTTTTCGAATAAGACGTAGCCTAATTTTTCACAATAATTCTAAGTTTTTCGGGATGAAGGATGTGGGGTGATTAATCATTATTTTTAACTAAGGCTGTACCGAACCGAACAAACCGAACCGAACATGGCCGAACAGAGGGTGTTCGGTTCGGTTCGGTGTTCGGTCTTTGAAACGCAAAATACCAAACAGAACATATTTTCACTTCTAATCGATGGATTTTGATGTTTGAATACACCATTTTGAAGGTTTTTTCGTCAGCTTTCTGTTGGTCCAAACCACAAGTTCCAGAAGTTATAAGGGAAAAGTCCATGTGAAAATCCTACATTTGTTAAGAAACTTGTGATTGATGAATCTTTGTGAGCTGAGTTCTTTTACATTTTAGTTTAAAATAGATTGGCTTGGTACATTTTTGTTCGGTTCGGAAGTGTTCGGTGTTCAGCTTATTTAAGGGTTGTTCGGTTTGGTTCGGTTCGGCTGACAAATTCTCGTTCGGTACAGCCTTATTTTTAACTTAAAGCTAAATGTTTAGCCTATTAGTCAGTTCACTGATGAGTTTTCAATGAGCCCTGCCATCGAAACAACAGGATGGAGAACGGACAAAAGTTTTACATCACATCTGTAAAACTTTTTTCGTTCTCCGTTCTGTTGAGCTGTGACGGCGATAGGGCTCACCGAAAAATCAACAGTGACCTCTTAAAAGATCTACTCTGATGCGTTCAACTGAGGTGGTAACGTGTTGTTCAGTTTTTGAGATGTTAGCAGTTTAAATAAATACGGATGCAAACCTATTTCCATTGCCTTTTGGACTTAAATGTCAGAATTGAATCCACGACCTTTAAAACCAAAGGCCGAAATCCTACCGCTAAGCCACACTGACATGGCCTATAAAAGAATATTCCATAGGCAACATTTACCATGAACACATACATATATAAAAAAAATAAACCTTCCAATCACCACTGGAGGGGCACTTGTGTGTGCACCACACACCAAGTCAAACCAAATGGGACACACAATAAAGCGTGCAATTAGGGATAAACTGGATGGAAAAGAGACTCAAAAAAACTTACTCAAGTTACCTTTTAGACTTAAATGTTAGATTGCCTGAGCGGGGAGTTGAACCCACGACCTTTGAAACCAAATGCTGAAGTCCTATCGCTAACCCATACTGTGCCAGTATGGCTTAGCAGTAGAACTTCAGTGTTTGGTTTCAAAGGTCATAGGTTCAATTCCCTGCTAAGGAAGTCTGACATTAAGTCTAAAAGGCACGTAAATAGGTTTGACTATTTACACTTCTCAAGCCCCCTTGGTTTTCCGTCCTGTTTATACTTAGCAGCTTCCCACAACCTGAGTAAATAGGCAACACAACACTATTTTAGCCAGTGTCCTTCCTAAATGGAATGCCCTCCCTCAACTCATTGTGCTACCAGTACCAATGAACTGAAAAATGCATTCAACAAACACATGGCGTGCTCCATCAACTACGTTTTCTTCCTTTACCATTGTTTTTCTCAAAGGTGAAACGGCCTCATTGTACACGATTTTCATAATGCCCAGAAGGGGCTATTATTTCATTGTCTTCAATTAACGTGAAAGAACATACAGTATACTTCCACTAGGAATTAAGATGCATTGGACCACCATTTACAGACCTCTCATGATTTTATCTTAGCAAATATATTCAAATTACATAACTATGTGACAATGGACCACGTTCAGCTTAACAACAAAAATTTTATTTTTTTATCTTAATCGACTGGGATTTTTGGGCGTAAACTACACAACCTTTACCTTTATGTAAGTAGTAAGTTGTTCAGATGACAATAAAATAAAATGGAACAAATTATACTATACAATCACATTTTTATAATTCTATATCCCATAAATGCTATGAATACCCTTACTGAAGTACAGCTTCAATGAAACCTGGTGTCACGTCAACAATTAAAAACATCATAATTCTAAAAAAGTAAAAATTGACTTTTTTCTTGAATGGTCTGCAGAAAATGTGCGATCAAATTTAGGTCGCTTAGCCAACTGAGCAGGTGTACTGTCGGAATAGGATCGACAAACCTAGAAATAGAAGACCAAGTCAAAAAACAAATTAGAACTGTAGTGTGCTCAAAAGTCTAAAAGTTTATCGGATGTTTTCCTGCATCTGTATTTTTTATATTTTATCCGGTCTGCCATTAAACTCACTCACTAATGCTTTGACCAACATTCTGTGATAAAAAAATCAAGAATGGAGGAAGGATCAAAGATATGAAGGAAGGGCATGTCAATACAGTACACTGGGTATTCGTGCCCACACATTGACAAATGTAGCTATAGTTTGGGCAACAATACAGTCAGTGCACTGCTAACTGCTAACGAGAGAAACGACTGAACAGCAGAAAAACACGGAAGGGGAGTGAAAGCAGTGACAACACAGCACAAAGCAAGAAGATGGAGCTAGAAAAAAATGCCACAGAAAAGTGTGGCTGAAGACTCAGAAAATAAACATTGAGCTGCAGGTAAAGAAACAATAAATGCAGAAGATCCGGCTAAAGCACCACACAGAGAATAATCGAGATGTGGTCAAAAGGGACCAAAGAATGCACGTTAGCCAAAAGAAAACAAAAACATTGACTGACTTTATTAACTAAACACAATTACGTTTGTATCACTGCAAGAAAGCGCCTTTAAAAACGCCTCAAATTAGGCCTTCGATTAAGGAAAGTGACACGCATAGAAGACCCTTCTCTCAGGGCCGTAGTTACCGGGAGGGCACAGTGGGTAGCTGACCTCATAGAATTTTAAGGGGAGGGGGGGGCGTATAAATGATACATGGAATAACGTTAAAAACTGCGAAGTTTCCTTTATTCCGCAGGAAAATACTTTTAATTTTTATTATTTTGGAATACCTGTATTTTACTGATACCATACTAGTGGTCTCAGTGGTCATACAATACCTTGAAACCACAAGCTGATTTTTGCCAAATAATGGTGAAAATCAAGATCAACTCGATAGCTTAGGTTATTCCCTCCCCGCCCAAAAAAAAATAACTAATAGGGTCGCAACATTCGGGTATTCAAATTTAGGACAAAATTATCTTCTTAAAATTCACTTTTTCACCAACAATCTTAAGATCAAGATAACGTGGAAGCACACTGTCATAGTTGGTCGTAAATTTTAACCGGCATTTCATTTTTAAGTTAGGACCAAATAGTTGCCGGCTCCCCTGTTTTGGCCTGGCCCCTTTCACCAGCAGGTGGGGGAACAGGTTAATCTTCCATTAGGAAAGTGGAAATCTGTTAACGAAGACAAGTTCGAACTGTCCTTAGTCTCAAATTGGTACTACCATCCTTTCCTGTCGTCTCCAGTTCTGACATGGGAAATTTTAACCGGGCAGTGCAATAATCGAAAGAACCCTCCCTTTATTAGCAGCAAAGATCTTTATTCTTTTACAAAAAGAAGCCGTAAAACTGGCTCTGTTGAGAACTTCTGATTTTTACAGATCGGCGACGATGATTGCCACGAAGAGTGGAGGAACTAAGCTCATTTTCAATCTCCATCTTCTCAACGAGTATATTATTTCAGACCATTGAAGATCGAGACTCTTGCTTCAGTCTGGGAATCCCTTCAACCCGGGAGTTCACGGTGTCCCTGGACGTACGGGACCTCTGTCCCACAATATTGAAAACAAACAAGTTCTTCAGATTCGTTTCAAAGGAGAATGCCGATCAGTGCAGGGTTCTTCCTTTCGGCATTTGCATCGCACCCACGTTTTTATGTCGATGCTTCATCCAGCCCTGGGATCCCTGCACCAACATCAGGTGATATCTGTCAAGTGTATTTAGCACTTGAGCTTCCCCGGACGGTAAACACCTGCCCAAACGTACGGTATACCGATGTCATATTAGGGTCTGTAGGACAGTAGTAGACGTCTCCAGTCTGGAATACGGTACGGACGTGTATCAAACACGCTAGAGGTCCTGGGAACGTTTGTACCCCAATAGCACCACTTTTTAACTAGAAGGGTTTGATGTTAAACATAAAAATGAAGGTGTAGGTTTCTTGTTCTCTCCTGACTTTGGTTTTATTTGTCTCACATGTGCAATATATCGATGGTACAGTCTTCGGCTCCCTTATTCTCTCAGCAGAGGATACTGCTTACTCCAATATTGTCACCTCCAGGTTGCTTGGCTTTGCCTTGTGTTGATAACTGGATACGAGTTGTATTGGAGGCCTATAAGGTCCAACATTTATCCTCGGTTTAATCGTGGAAAAATTCCATGAAGACAAATTCCGTTTACAGGCTAGTCAACGTCTTAAGTTGAAGATGAAGATGTAATGATTATCCGTATCGAGCTGGGAAGGAGATTGCTCAACTTTCAATTCCATTGCAGGCTAGAGGATTAAAGATGGCGGATGCCATCCATATTGTTTTTCTCATTATATACTCAAGGCATTAACATAGGCGAGCCTGTACGGAAAAAACGTCTAGCTTCTACTACAGCGGGGTCCAGAAATAAAAGAACAAAGCAATTCAACAATCGCGGGTGACAATGGATGGGCAACAATATCTCTGTCGATCAAGGCATTCAGGGAGTTTAGGTTTCGACAATAAAGATAAACATTGTTAGACTTATAGCATTCATGCTTTGGGTTCACAATAATAGTGAGGTATCTACAACAAATCTGCAACAAGAGATTGCATGCCTTACATTGTTAGGTTACAAATCCACTTTAGGTTAATTATCCTAGGGCGAGGGATTGGTGTTTCTGTTTTAACCAGGAAAGTGGTTTTACTGAGATTTACAGAAATACTGTTGGTAAGTAAGGGTTATTATTTACTTTATCACTAAATGCTGCCTTAAGTGGTTAAGGTACAATTTACAGCTTAGGAAGGATGCCCGAGCAAACTTTGAATGGTTGGAGAGGGAGGAAAGACCGTTGGCAAGTGTCACACTCACACAAGGGTCTCCAAGGGCCTTTTTCAGGGGCATGGGCGTGACACTGTGACAAAAGCACATGCTTACATAGACAACTGGCATCCGAGGAACCTAAGGAAAATAAAACTTGTCCAACATCTTCAGTTTGCCGGGGCACTGTTCCACCATCTCGGCCTAAGAGCAATCCAGGGTAACCCCGGCACACTATTTTGTATTTCTCGCAGCCTGGTTCAGAATAAAACAATTCACTGTTGCTCCTTCAGAGGAAAGGATCTGCAAGCTTCAGGTCTGTCTTCAGACGCTTCGTTCAGCAAAGTCAATTACCGCCAGATAGCTCAGCAAAGGCATTGGTCAGATAGATTGAAAGGATTCACTTGCACCTCAAGGAGCTTGGAGGACCAGGATTCTTTGTTAGTTCCAGAAAGTCAACTGGACCCATCGTTCATCGTGGTGAGAAGACGCCATACCTCTCCAAACTCTGGATTGGCAAGAACTTTCCTAGTGAGAAGAACCGTCAAATTTGAGGACAGGTGTCCCAGTCAATTCCCAGATCCTGGACAAGGTGATCATTTCAGATGCTTCTCAGCAAGGTTGGGGAGCGCACGTGGAGAATCGAGAAGTGTCAGATCAGCCGCTAACAGAAGGTCTGCTTCACATTAACAATCTACAATTGAGCAGTGAGTATGGCTATTCTCCAGTGGTCTTCTCAACTAGAGAACTTGGTGGTTGGAATATTGTGCGACAACACAACAGCGGTGTCTTATAGAAGCAGAGACACACGAAGAAGCTTCCCTATTGTTCAAGACTTGTCTTCAACTAGGGCCCAGATACATTCCAAGGAAGGACACGTTGTCAAGACAAGTTGTCAAAATGTTGTCAGATTCCTACAACAGTGGATGCTACATCCGACAGGACACACTGTTCAGGACCTATAGCTGGACCTATTTGCAACAAAGAACAACACCCAACTTCGTCACTTTGTTTCCCCGTTTCCAGATCCTCAGGCTTCGGCCACTGATGTGATGTGGGCTTCTCGGGAGGAAAGGTTTGAGTATCCATTCCAGGCCTTCCAGTGAACTTGCAAAAAAAGTAGGACTTTTCCAAGAAAAAAGTAGGACAACAGGAGCAACAATAATAGGAATAAGTTACCATCTGGCACTTGTTCAGTTATAGTTTCTTTGGCACACTGAACCTTTTTAGCCTCGTCTTCTTTAAAACATAGTCTTTTACAGTTCTCAATCCGATGAGGAATCATTCGTGCAATGAAAGAAACCTTGATGTCATCGGCGCACTGTTGAGAGAGAATCCTCGTTAAACATCAGCGTTTCCACGAGCTAAATGTGGCCGCCTTTTACAACTTTTGCTAAGTGAGGTTACTTATTGATTCGTCCCACTTAAGTTGAAATTCGGCCTCCCCAGTAAGAATCGATTCTTTGGAATTCAATTGTGCTGTTTTTTTTTACTTTTTCAAGTTAGCAGAAACATCAGAATCAACAGGATAACATCTCCATTAAGCCATTACACGTCTGCTTCAAGTGGCAACAAAGGATGCCCTGCACTGTAACAACTGCTGAAGTACTTGTTGCTGAGATTTTCCCATCAAGGCACTGAAGATTCTTTAAAACTGGATCCTTTAAAGGCAATGTTTTTGCCATTTTCTTGTAAGCTGCTGTAAAGAAGTTGGATGCATTCAGAACCAATTTACAGTTTTCGTTTGCTAAGAGATTCTTTTCTTTGCTTGCATTTATTGCTAGGCGATCACTGCCTGTAACATTGTTCAGAACTTCTGGTTTCATAAATCGCCTTGGAAATTGTAATAAAAGGTCATTGGTTTGTTTATGTGCTCCAAAGTAACTTAATTCATTCTGGTAGAGCGTCAGAAAATTACTGACGAATTCACAGCAGATATCAGAAACTGCATTATCGGAAAAGAAGTAGAAACCTTGGGTACCGTAATAATTCTCTTGCAACCATCTGATTGGTTTAGATTTGTTAGTTCAGACTGTAATTTGGTCTTTGTCTGTACTGAACTTTACAAACTTCAAAGTACGATACATTTAAAATTTTTAAAAGTAGGAAAAGTAGGAAAAGTAGGACAACTGGAAGGCCTGCTATTCCCACCCTTCTGCCTACTTCAAGTCCTGAGTAGGAGTAACATTCACTCAGTCAAAGGACAGCTTCATTCTGGTAGCTTCACTACGACCCCCAAAGCAGAATTTTCTGCCACTGTCTGCGACACCAATTGTCAGAGAAAAATTGTCTGCAGCTAATCTGTTTTTCCGTATGGCTACGTGTATATTTATTGGTTTTTACTGAATAACGTTTCAGGGCTTTATTCTATTGATCTGGCTCTTCCATAAAAGGACAGGTGTCGTCGAGACGATTAAAATGGTGTATTGGAATGTCTAAATCGGTCAAAAATTGGCGAAAGGGCAGAAATTTGGTCAAAACGGCACGTTTTGTCTGCGACTGTGCATAGTCGCACGTCGCACCCCTTTCTGCCTTCGGGACTGCGACCAGCCAGGAACTATAAAAGGAGGACTAAGTGGCATTACCATGTCGTCCAGATCTATTTCACAACACAGTGGGAGGACTTAAATCGTCACCAGCAGTGCCTTTTCTTCATGGGTGGAGACTTAGATTGCACGTTGTAAGGTTGGCCTCTCTTCCCCAGTTTCTCGACGTCTATTGCGATAAAGGTGTATAAGGCAAAGTGGAGGAAGTGGTTTTACTGGTGTAACTTCAGGAAGCTTGATCCTGTTACCCCGTCTGCGAGTCATTTGTCAAGCTTTTTTGAGGACCTTTTTGTGAAAGGTCGCTCCATGACAGTGATAAACGGATACCGTTGTGCTACAAACTCTGTACTTTCCTGCTATGGCAAGGACAAAGTAATTTCTAGTTCACTTTGTCGAACCTCCATGCTTTTGGCAAATTTCCTAGGATCAGAAGGTTATTTCCCGCTCGGAACCTTCTTTTGATTTTAAGTAATATGACTAAGCTACCTTATGAAGTGTTAGGGAAAGCTTCTCCTTTTGACTTGACAAAGACAGTGTGCTTAGTAGCAATGGCAACGGCAGCTTGCCAAAGTGAATTAATAGCACTCTCTAGAGGGAAAGTTTGTCAGAGATTCTCAATGGATCGTTCTTCACTAACATTTTTTGACCCAGCGTTCAGAGCAAAATGCCACAGCCAGTACAGTCCCATCTGACACATACATGTGTTGGATCAAATTGCTGGGGATGCCATAGAAAGACTTCAGTGTCCAGACTGTGCTCCTTGTACTGCCTCAAGGCTACTAGGATGTCATACATTCGGACGATGATGTTTCAAATGGCCGTGAACAGATATTTTTGTACCTCAGATGAATAGCTCTCTACCTCTAACTTCGTCTAAGCTTGTTCAGTGGATTTGTAGTGTAATCCGTTTGGCATACTAGTTGTCTACCGATTGCCTGGACGTACACCAGACGACGTCAGGGCTCATGAACTCTAGAGCGCTTTCTGCTTCATGGGTATTTGTCTTACAGGACCCTTGGAGATGTCGCTAACCCCAAATTTGGGCCTATGTATTGTGACTGAAGCCACCATTCAAGGACAGTATTTTCCGTTGATTCTTGCTGCTCTCCCAAAGACCGGCAGTACACGTTGGTTGCTGAAAATTTGTGTTATTTTGGTTTTAAGGTTTAGTTTCTTACTACCTATGTTCTTGGGTCAGCTAACCCTTCTCCTACTGGACAAAGACAGTAAAATACAAAAGGAAGCATTTTCGGATTACAGTAAAATCTAAATAAGTACTAAAGGTTGTGTTTATTTATCCTGAAATAAATTACCTCCATTTGAACTCACCCACCTGCCCCGCTTTCACCAATTCAGCATCAAGTACAAAAGTGATTGGGGAAGGGCGCCTCTTATCGGTGGTTGGCCATTTGTTAAAAAGCCACTAGTTGGTTTTAAATTGGACAGAAAGCGTAATATTACGAAAATAGTTAAAATAGGAAGGTATGTTTAGATGCTGACAGCAACAGTATAGACAACCGATACCAATGTCGAAAGATAAGGATAAAATTAAAGATTAATAAAAAATAAAGGGCTGAACTGATAAGCTAAAATAAATAATTATGTATTTTGCATGCGCTGTGGAAGAAAATATGAAATGTTTCAGCATGTCAGGTGTCAGCTCAAATGAAGCAGTTTCTAGTTTCAGTCACTAACAACAAATTTGTTGCAAAATTCAGTTTCATTAAAGGCAACATTTGTGAAACTTTTAGTATTGTGCATTGCACTTTTTTTTTCTTAATTACCAACACAGTCTACTATGTTTTAAAACGCATCCTTAGAAATTATGAATTGTTTAAAAGTCACTTGTAAATGTCCACACCACGCTTTTAAATTATTCCGAAAATACAAAACTGGTAATTTTGAGCAAAGTTTACGCTCACTTTCATTCCTACAAAATTTATTTTCTATAACGGCTTTAGTGAAACTAGAAGTCACATACGGATGGTTATACAAGCATTGCCCATATGGGCCTACAATAAATTTCGCAGCCTAAATTCGCTGTAGGAAGTCCTAAAAATGTTTTACCTACCTTCTTTGCATTTTCCTTAGCAGGAGACTTGGCAGCAAAGACAAAGTTGCGTGAATGTTTAGGACCATTTGGATTAGATTCCGAAGACTGCTTTGTCATTTCAGCCAGTTTTGCTAAAGTTTCTTTGCTTCGGGAGAGAAACGATCCACGACGATGCTACAAAAATAATAAAATAAAATCAAAAAGAGATAATGCATTGCAAGATGGGGTTTCTATATTTTCGGTCATTCCAAGCCTTGTGGACGCGGTACGTGATCCGAGTGGACGAGAAAAAAATGCTTAAACAAAATTAAAAGGAACAAAACACATTGCTGATACAATTTGCAACTGGTCACCTTCTTCAGGCATCAGTACAAAAAGCAACTGTTGGGCGAACTACATGCTACCATACCAGCCACGAACCAGTTATCTGATGTAGAACTAATCCCTTTAGTAGAACTTCTCCAGTAGAAACCCCTCCATTAGAATGTTGTTGTTTACAAACCTACCAGCTAGCATTTTTGCTGTTCATCGAAACTTGCTACTAAACAATTTTATGTTGTGTGGACTTTTTGAAATTTACATATTTCCCGGTTGTCATGTCTGTCAGTTTCAAAGTAAATGCCACATGGTTTTTTTTTTGCTTATATTAATCAGACATGGTTCCACAGATAGTTTCTAAGCAAAGAAACTGTCTTACTATTACTAACCACACTTTCCTTCAGTTTAGGATTGACACCACTGGCAAGCCAACCTGTAATATATTGTGTAAAACACTCAAAAATACAAAAATAATGTCCTTTTTTTTTTATTATTATTCGCTGATCCAAACCAATAACCATAAAATCGGCCAAAATCGGTTTGGTATAGATTTACAAATGGCTATTAAACGTAATTTTTTTGCCAGTCAAGGGCTCTTATCACCCTGGACATACGGACAATGTTTGCTTCCTTGTGTTGCGCGACTGGCTGACTGCACACACATCAATGTTACCAACAAAAGGCAACCTTTCAGGTTCATCATAGCTGTCCAAAAATTTCTCTCAGGCAGTCATGTGGTTCTCAAGGAGGATGGTAAAAAAAAAAACTTACCATCATTTTCATTAAGTTCTTTGGTGAATTGAATGTATCAGTCTGCTGTAATATCTTCTTTTCAGTGAACTCTTCAGTGTTTTGAAGCTTAGCATCTGAAACAAAAGAAACTGAAATCAGTTTCTAAAATAGAGGCTACACTAATCTTGGTACAATTAGGTCGCACTTCTGCTGCAGTTTTTTTTTTTTGCAGGTACCATAGAAATCTTCACGAATTTAGTACCGTAAATCGTGTATTGAACACCCTGGCGAAGCTAACGCATGCCAACTCACTCCCCTAAAAAGACTAAAATTGCAGGGCCTGCACCTGCCTAATTTTAGTTTTTATTGCCTAACCGAAAATATACATTACATATTTTTATAGCGTTTCCCTCTTTTTGAGCTATTTATCCCCTAGAAACTTGAAAGTTGGCTTCCCAGCCAAACTCGTACTACTGCGCATGCGCAAGGATTGGCGGGCTATATAAACTTGGCGCAGCCGTCCGATGGCATTATTTCTCCGCACCCAGAACCTAGATGATGGAGGGAGGCCTGGGCGGGAGTTCAGGTAATGTATATTTTCGGTTAGGCAATGAAAACTAAAATTAAGCAGGTGCAGGGCCTGCAATTTTAGTCTTTTTATAGCCGACGAAAATATACATTACCTATTTTTATAGCGGACTTTGTAACCCGTAGGAGGGCTAGGTTCGCTGTCCCCTCTTGTACAAGCCGGCATCCGCGGGAACTAGTCCCTGGTGAAGACAACCCTGAGCCTAGGCCAATTTTCACTGAAAACGGGGTAACAGTGAGCGGATAGAGGCGGACCGCTGTGTTGGGAAGTAACATCCTTCAGTGAGGCCAGGTATTGCGGTAAAGATGAAGTTTTAATAATGGTTAAAGAAGCAGAATAGGACACCGCAGCAGAGGTCTTAACACCGTGGGGTACAAGGTAGAAAATCAGAAAATGAATATCGAAAACTCCTACCATGCTGGGAGGATGATGACCAATTGGAAGGCGGACCGGCAGCCGGAGTTGTGGCTGGTATCAGGAGAAAGGGACCAGACGTCGTCCGAAGGATGGTAGCCGTTAGTGGAGCGGACGCAAAAATACGCACTTGGTACAGATAATGTTCGTGGGCACGAGAACACTTGAAGAGGCGGATGTGAAGAGCGGATGGCGATCGTAGGGTGATGATAAAGAGTGAAAAACGTGTAACATGGGACGTAGTAACAAAATGTTAGCTGATAAAGATATGGAGTCGAAGAAATCTGGTGATGATGAGTAAGTGTCTTCTCTTGCACTGTTGGGTGTGTCTCGTCATTTTTTTTTTCTTGAAAATGAAGGGTCAGTTAGGAATCAGGTGGGGATCGTGAATGCCCAGTCCCCGGACGGGAGGTAGACGAGAGGAAAGTTCTATTGAGAAAACTGGCAAGGATCGTGATTGTACCGTCTTCAGACGGGAGGCGGATGAAGCAGGATCCCCACCGTAAGGTTTGAAGCAGTCAAAATGTTGGAAGAGTAGAACACAAGAGAGCTCTTATGAAGGGAGGACACGGAATCCCAGGGAGATACCAGAAGCCCCTGCCACAACAGGGAGAGCACGGCATTACGTCCGTGGAGGATGAGAAAGTTGCGGTGATACCATGATACACGGGGAGGAAATTCGGCGCATTGTCATATTGCCAACCACATGGAATATGAAATAATGTTTTGAAACTGACTGGTGGCAAGAGCATCCTGCCAGAGTGAAACTAGATAAGCAGAAGCCACTGTAGGAGGATCGTTGTCAGGTGTTTGACATCCACAAGATGTGGCGGAAGGATCTCGAAGTGGAAATGGTAGTGGGGATGGAGCGTCCAGATGAATCTGGAGGACGGGAGGTGAAGCGGATGCAACCGCAGTGGCAGGGTGTAGCGGCGGCTGAGTGGAAGTGGAGCACGGAGCAAGCCTAAGACGGCGGGTGCGGGAATGCGCACAGTAATAAGCCCTTCATGGAGGGGAAGCAGGGATTGGAGATACCCAGGCATAACATGCACGTAGTAAAGCATAATTTATGCGGAGGGATCGGTAGCGCTGATTGATAAGCTCGAGTTCATTGGAATAGGCTGTGTTCGAAGCACAGAGGAGATCATTTTTGGATCGCAGTGCTTCTGCCTCCGCAGCCATATCTTGAAGTGCTGATGTTGCGGATTGGGCGGATCGGAGCGTGTTAAGTTCCGTCCAAAATTCGTCGAGATATTCGTTAAGAAACCGTAGGTTAAAGTCAAGATTTTCCTACTCTCTGGCGGAGAGCTGTAGACCCCTTGTAATGGCTGAATGTATCACTGTCAAAGCTGGGAACGGAGTCGGATGTGAAGGGGATGATGCACTAGTCGGAGAAAAAAACTTGAAAAGTCTTGGCGGGGGACGAGGACGGAACACGGCCTGGAGAGGATGAGAATGGTGGATGTGGTCTCTGAGAGGATGGTTGTGACGTTGAAGTTGAGGATGGCATTTTAGCAGGAGCGAGACGATGTCGTCCAAACTGATTTTTGCAGAGGCTTTAACTCCGGACGTTCCTGCAATTGCGGGGACTGCCTCCGTAGCTGGAAGAGCCGGCCGTTTACGAGGATGAACGGAGGGCAGCGGACGAGGCACAGTACGTTTGAAGGCTTTCTTTAGGGACAAAGGATTGGTCACACTTGGTGATTGTGTTTGAGAAAGAGTTTTTTGTTCTTCACGCTTACGAGCCGCACGTGGCATTCTTTATCGGTACTGGAGTTGTTTCTTGCGGATGAGCGTCCATCGACTTGGCGAAATGGTAACACAAACCCGACAGTTCCGTTCAAGCCCATCACACTGTGTCACTGACAGCAAGGATGTGGGTCAAAATGAAAGGTGGTGGATTTCCCAGAAAAACCCAAGCATTTACACGCCGTAGGGGAAGGCACATTAACTTCTTTCGTGTTTGTTGTATCCTTTGTTGGCGTCACTTCGACATGAGGGACGGGATCTTGGACGAAGAGTCGGACATGTTGCACAACAGCTGGGCGACAAGAAAACCGTTGGATACGCGAATTTGAAATGCGAGGCGGAGATAGAAGTGGCGTCTGGTGGAGGAGCCCGAAAGTACAGCATGGCCTGCGGATGGACCACTGTGGTGTGGACAGGATGCAAGTAGTGCTTAGAGCTGGAAATTGCTACATGTCCCATGGTGCAGTAGTGTGTGTGGATGGAATGACGGGCAGAGCAAGGATCATGACATTATAGCATCCCGTCCTGCCCCCCCCCCTCCCTCCTATTGTCCCCACGCTGCAGTTGGGGAATCGTTGTTAATCGTTGTTTTTTTTTTAATCATTTTTTTTTTTATCGGATGGAGATGGCGTGTATAACAGTGACGGAGGAGGACAGGAGCTTTATGTTGAAGTTGTGCCATGCAGGCGGGCTCAGAGAGAGCAGTGAGGAACGAGCGATCCTCACGACGGATGGAGAATGAAGTAAGATTGGGAGGCTTGTGATTCCATGAGGATTGATGGGCGTCTGTAGTGCTGAATTTCGTAGTAAGTCAGCGGTCCAGTCATTACCTGTAGTAGGAAGTCCTTTGGTATGACCTGACAGACTCAAAGCATATTTGAAGCACGAATGTGGCACAGACCAGCCCAAAAAGGGACCAAGACAGGATTAAGAAGAACTGAGGTATGGAGGACCGTGGCATGATGAGTGCAGACGGGGGCTGGTGGAGATGGGCAAGGGTCAGAAAAATGGATGGAGTAGCTCGTCTTGTGGAGCAAAGTCTGTACTTGTTGTGATCGTCTCTCTCGTAGTTTGTTAGATTTTCTGTTTTGGTTCAGTATTTTATGTTTTTGTTTTTTTATTCAAAAGAAAAAGGGAGGAACTGAGCTAACTGAGCTTCCATCGAAGGGTGGAGGATCACGACGTGTGAGAGTTGGCGTTGTCCGGGGGATGCGGACCGTGGGGCGGATTAATGGCGAACATGCAGGAGATACTGGGAGAGTAAGTGTAACGGAACAGGACACGCTGAGGGATGTGCTTCCTAGTCTATCTCCTGGCGTCAGGGCAGTGATTCCCGGGACCAAAAACTTGCGAGAGCGAAGAACCGGAGGAGACATCGAAAGAGATAAAAAGTCCGGCGACTGCCTTCCCAAAACAGTGTAATGGACGTCAAAGTTGGGTGAGGATGGCAGTATCACAAAGCAGGTCCACTAGGGCAGGCGAAGAGGACGGAATAGGATCGTGACCTACTGCATTGTCAGGAGAGGACGAGCACGCAGGTGAGAAGACAGGGATACAGAAGCGTCGTTGAAGGTCGGAAAAGGAACAGGCAGGCGGATGGAACATGGTGGATGAAAGGTAGGCGAAGGCTTGTTCGATGATCCGAGAGAGACAGCGAAAGTTGGTGGAGGTACAGATGGAGGCGGACGGGGATGTGCGCATCCGAGGATCATTGAGCCATCAGGTGAAGAGGATGAAAGACTGGAGGATGATGCCTGCGAAATATACAGGATGCAGCCTGAGGCGGATCGACCTCTACGAAAGGCACCCCTGGTTGCTTCTGAAGGAAACAATGATAGTAATGCTGGGAAAGAGGCGGACGGCGGATTGAGTGGCTGTCGAACAGCTGAGGATCGTTGAGTAGGGACACGTCTGGACCAACCGATGTGTCACCTTAGGAGGTGGAAGTATCCTAGTCCTAGGGGAGGACGGAGTAGCCTTTCGCCCTGCCGATCCAAGGGCTGCGGATGGGATAGCCGGGAGCGGAGCCTCAACCGGTAGAGTCTTAGAAGTCATCCTGCGCAAGGTGGATGATACGGACGAAGAAGGACGGTCCAGAGGACCAGCGGATGAGAAGAGGGTGGAGTAGCTAAAGGCAATCATGTTGACGTGAGCGCCCCAGGAAAAATGATGCCATCGGACGACTGCACCGAGTTTATATAGCCAACCCATCCTTGCGCATGTGCAGTACAAGCCCGGCTGGGAAGCCAACTTTCAAGTTTCTAGGGAATAAATAGCTCAAAAGGAGGGAAACGGTAAAAAATTAGGTAATGTAAATTTTCGTCGGCTATAAAAAATGCTTTTAAGATCAAAATTGTGAAATAGGAGAAGTGACCTCAACCCCTAAAATCATAGATTTTCTGCTGCAAAATTTATTTAACTAAAAGCTTCATGCTGTGAATAGAAAGACAGTCGGGGAAATGAATGACCCACTGCTTGCCCTATACTTACTGGCCACTTCTCCCTCCCTGGGGTAATAGTAGACTCTTCATGTTGTTGCACCTGCAGAAAGCCTCGCCTTTCTCCCCTCCCCCCTTACCCTCTTCACAGAAATTAAAAGGAGATAAAAATCGGCTTTTCCGACATCAACAAGATCAACGCTGCATTTTCTATGGTAGATGTCCACGGAGCATTCTTTATTTAACGCCCACCCCAAGATTTTTGCCAAATTAACTGCCTAAGCCCACGGGCGTCTAATACGCAATTTATGGTAGTGCATAATTCATAAGGCTGGGCCAATACCGATTACCGATACCGATCTCTGCCGTTATTCGCAGTATCAGTATCAGATCGGGGTCGGCAGGTAAAACCCTCATAAATCGGTAATAAACCAAATCGAACATATTTTCACTTCACGTCGACCGAATTTGACATTTGAATACACCATTTTGAAGGTTTTTTTCGCCAGCTTTCCAATGGTCCAAACTGCAAGCAGCATTCTCTTACTGTTAAGAAGTTACAAGGCAAAAGGTTAAAATTTTAATGGGGTTTTGTGTTTTTAAACGATTTTAGCTACGCAATATTATTTTAAACCAATATTAAAATTTTTTTTTATTTATTTAGCCAATGCTTTGTTTATGCAATGATTTCAAAAGTAATTTTTTTTTATAAAGATGTACTTCAGTATTACATTTTTCGATCAGTTGGGAACTTGGATCAGTTATTGGGGATTTGGTATCCGTAACAAAGTTGATCGTCGTAGCTTTACTAATAATTTATATGTGGTAACAAGGAAAAAAATGTGAATTCAGTAGCACTACCAGATGTAAAAACTAAAGAAAACGTTAACTTATGTAGAAACACACACTTATGTCTGGTTAAGTATAAATCTACACAAATTTTTTTTTATTAGGGACTCTTTATCAATTTATTTTATTTATTTGAAATAACTGCAACGCCCCAAGGAGCAATTAAGCCGTTTAAAAAAAAAAAAAGAAAAAAAAGATCGGTGTTGGGACTCGGTATCAGCAGATTTTTGTCTTCGAAATCGGTATCGGATCGGATCGGTAAAAAGTGGTATCGGCCCAGCCTTAATAATTCAATAAAGCCATTGGAATGTAAACAGAACATGAGAAAGGGCAAGGGAACTAAGAGTAAATACTAACGATACAGATACTAGATACAACAGGTTGCAGACATGTAGTGTTGGGTGGTATACCAAAAATGCAACGGTACCAAGTACTGTGCATTGTTAAAATACCGGTATTGTTTTAATATGAAAAAAAAGGCGTTAAAATTATAACATTAGTTCAGAGTAGTCCTTTGTTGTAGGGCTCAAAGCAGTGTAATAATCAGTTAAAGATCAACAATGGTAAAGTTGGAATTCTAAACAATGCACAAAAGTGGAGCCAAATTTGTATAACTTGATGCTACAACCAGCTTAGGAACCAACAGAAAAATAAAATTGAGTTCAAAGTTCAGTAACCAATTGGTGATTATTTTTTAAGCGTGTTTTTTTTTTTGGGGGGGGGGGGGAGAGGCTACATAAATTAAATTGATGATTCCATTTCCAATCTTAATTAGTTTGATTAGGCTACTTAAAAAAACCCCGTTGGTATCGGAAGTACCGCCAAATTTTAAGAACCGTTAAATACCGAGTACCGCGGTACCTAGGCTGGTACCGGCACCGTCACAAAAATTTCGGGTACCGCCCAACACTACAGACATATGGTATCAACAACTTTTGCTGAAATATCGATAACTTGGGAAGCGTTCGAAATTAAGATGTGCGGTTTCGGAGTTTTGCTCAGAAGTAACTATAACTATAACTAACTATAATCCTAACTGTCTTTTAACTGTTGGTTACTATTTTAACATTTTTCATTTCAATAATTATTGGACTTTTGAAGAAAACTGCACCATTGATAAGAAATTAATTTAGGAAACTTAATTTAGGAAAATCTTGTATCGGATACTGGTCCTACACCTGTTTGAAAATGCCGTACCTCCAGAAAATTTACTGGCCCAAAATTAAACTGAATTTTTTTCTTTTGCACTTTTAATTCAGATCTGCAATTCCGATACACAATGGCTTTCAAATAATTTTCATGCAGCCAGTTCGGACCAACCTATTATCCTTACCCCAACTTCAGTTCCCAAAATGTTTATAGTTTTATTGCATGAAATGACTAGCTTAAACTAATAATCATCTGACAAATCTTGTCAGAATCAGAAGCGCTATTAGATTCAGACTCACGGACGAGTGATTCTGTGTTTACGATATGGCGTCGTAGTCTTACCATCGAGTAGAATTAGTTTCTTCTTTATTAGACTTGTCACTAGCTGTGTTTGGTTCTGGGCAAGCACCCTGAACAAAAAGGTCGAGCCTCGAATGCTTTTTCGCCGGTGTTGCCATAGCTAGCTTGAAATGCAACACACGCAGCCAGCTAA
>JAHWFP010180262.1:0-40208 GCA_023313725.1 Lithobius niger | reverse complement strand
CTGCTATTTCGCTTGCTGAAACCGTATTCGTTTCGCCATTGTCATTTGCCCTAGCAAGCGTAGCCTAGCTCTCATTCACAAAGTATTCTCTACTGACGAGCCCAAATAAGGGCGAAACAGTCTGTCTAGAGATCTGCGTGGGTGAGAGCTAATTGATATTATCAGGGTTATATCTGCTGATCCCGATTTCCACCGACACTGCAAATATCGGTAGAGATCGGTAATCAGTATCGGCCTAGCCTTAATAATTAGGTGAGAAAAATATCCGGCTTAAGGTGAATCCTAAAGGTGAAGTGTGAATCCTAAAGAATGTAATTTTTTGTTTGAACAAAATGCCCAAACCATTTGCAGGAGATAATGTTTTCCTAATATTTTGTTCATAAAATGTAAATCCATAAAATATATGGACGAACTGCGGCAAACAATGGAATAGATAACAATCAATAAAAATGCCACGAATACCAATTTTTTAAGAATACTGCCCAAGAACAAACTTTCTGCATTAACTTGCCAAAGCCATACCTTTTTTGAGTACAGGAAGATGAGGAACAAAAAACTTACTTTTTAAGGTTACACTACTAGGTCGAGGCACAAGGCGGGGTGGCGTAGTACTAGGACGACTTGATCGCACTACTGCAGATCTTCAAAAATCAACAAAAACATTAACACCTTCTACCACGCAGCAATTAAACTACGTGAAACTCAACTTAAACGACGCTTAAAAAGACATACTTAACGGAATCTGAAGATACTTTACGTCGCTTTGGGCTTGAAGACCAAGAAGCTGCAGACTTTGACCTTCCACGACCAGCATTAACGGAAGCTCGCGACGAATCATTCATAGATTTACTTCAAGTTAAGGAATAAAGTCTGAAAACACCTTGAACCCTGTTCATTGATCATACAGTTTTGTACAATTAGCCCGCACAGTTCTTTACAAAATCTACAATGTACTGTTTTGGTTTCATGATAGCAGTAAAGGCAACAATTAAAAGGGCATCCCCTCTCACTATCTGTGTGTATCCCACGCCTATATACGGCTTTGCAACATTTAAAGAGGTTTAAGAGACTAGCAAAAATGTTGATGCACGGAAAAAACTGAAAAACGAAAGTATTTGCAACATTTACAAATGTTAGAACTAATGTTGCCAAACTGAGTCACATAGGAACCATGCAGGCACCTTTTAACTCACTCATACAGGACGGAAAGCCAATGGCTCAAGATGGGTTAACTAAATACGGCTGCAAATATATTTACATTGCCTTTTGGACTTATAGGCCTACATCAGACTGCCTGGGCGGGGAATCAAACCTACGACCTTTGGGTTGATTTCAGAGGTCCGAAACGCAATGGAAATAAGTTTGCATCCGTATTTATTTAAGTCACTCTCTATTTCTTCATCAACGTAAATTTTCAGTCCTAAGCTTGGATCGGCAAACCGTTGAAAGCAGTTGCCATTCGTGTTTGAATGTTATTGCTTTAACAGCCATGTTGCGATTCAGCCGGCCAAGTTTGGTGCTTTCAATTCTCTATACCATTGGTTGAAAATTTGCTTAAAAATATGAAGTTTGCAGGGGTGTGTGATACCAGGTTTTTTAACTAGATACTGATACTTCACTATTCCAAGTATTGGTATAATTTCTCGATAGTGATACTTTCTCGATATTAAAAGCACTTAAAGGAATATTAAACCATAACTTTTCCAATTTTTTTAATGATAGCTAAGACCCTAAAACCCCTTCAAAACTTATAAAATGACGCTTGCCTTCTCACTTACGTCGTAATAAATTAAAATAAGTGCGTTTTTTAAGATACCCAACCAAACGTAGCACAACGAGAGCTCGCGAGGTTTCGTGAAGCAGCGTGACGTCAAAACCATAACAGAAGTGGGGAGTGCATCCTTCCCATCGTGCAGAGCGCGCGACCACTCTCTGCTTATAAACAAACATGGCTACCAATAATGCTGTCGCTGTCAATTCGTTGCAGCCTTATTAGTTTGAACCTGTTGCAAGTGGTAAATGGAAGGCAAAAAGATGCGAGATTGCTAAGAAAACACCAAAGAAGCCAGAAGACCCGTGGGATCCCGCCAGCGATGACCTGTCATGGTGTAGAGGCCAGAAATGCCCGCACTATGAGGGTTCCAGGCGATGCCGTTTTGTTTCTGGCGCACGTTTAGGTCACGCAGACAGGTGGAAGGCGCCGTTCAAGTAATGACGTCACGACGCGTGGTGGTCCAAACGGGATTTTCTCAAGAGCTTGTACATCGTCTGCTTAAATCAGGTAGTTTAAAAATTCGTACGGCTTAAACACTGACACCCATTGACGTCGGATACCTGTTAACATTAATTCCAGTATCTAAACTATCGATAAAAAAAATCATTGTTGAAGGGTTTAGTATTCCTTTAATAGATGGTAACCGATGAAGTGCTTAAAGGAAAATTACGAATATTCAAGTCTTCACAACTTCAAAATGATTAAAGGTAGGCCTAACACTGTTTAAGAGCTCTTCACCATTAACGATATAGTATTGATACTAAAAGAAATGATTGTTACTTTTCAATACCGTTGATACGTTACGATACGATCAAAACTACCGAAAATTCGATATCCAGTTTTACATTTCGATACCAATACCAAAAAAATATCGGTATCAGTATCGACATTTGATAGTATCGTACACCCCTGGAGGTTTGGTTCTCCCACACTAATACTTTAATCATGAACTACCATTTCTTTACTGTAGACATCAAACTGTATTCCTTAATACTTAAAATGTTGTACAGTGACAGCAACTTTTAGACGTTAATCGAAATTAGCCGAACAGAAAGAAACGGTTTCTCAAAGAAAATGCCATGCAAGATAAGGGCTCAAAGGCACGGGAGCCCGATGTATTAAAGCCATTGTTTACATGATTTTGCTGGCCCTCTTTGTCTTGTGTATTTCTCTGTCGTACTCCAAACAACAGCAATCGTTTCCATGGCTATTTTGCAACATTTTCTTTGCATGCTGATTGTTAGCTCCTTCATTATGTTTTGTAGAGAAAGGTTCAAAGGCACCGGAACTTGATGTATTAAAGACATTATTTACATGATTTTGCTAAACCCCTATGTCACCTGGGTTCTTCGCCGTCTTACACCGAACACCAGTAACAACAGTCTTTTCCTTAGAGTAACTATGTTGTTACAGGGGATTACAAATGAGTAAGGCTGTACCGAACAGATTTAACCGAACAGATTTTGTGCTTGTCGGCAAAAATCGGTTCGGCGAACAAAAACTTACAGAATTTCGATTTTTGCCAGGCCCTTAACAATAAATAAATTCTGTTTCTCCACCTGTTTGTTACCTTTTGTTTTAATTTAGGCTAGGCCTACATGTTTTATATTGTGTAGGCTAAGGTTAATAATGGACAAATCTTTACTTTTATTTGAATAAAAAAAATGTATTCCAATGTTTTCATTAGCCTACAAATTTGTTAGCCTACAAGTTTGTGTAAACCAGAAAAAAAAATTGTTAAAAATCTGTAGCGATTGGTTCAGTTAAATTGGATCGGTACACCAATCAATGTATGGCTGATCGGATCGGAATCTGTTCGGCAGAAAAAAATGCTGATCGGTACAGCCTTACAAATGAGGAATCTCGAATGAACGAATAGATATTCAGAAATCAATGAATATGTCAGCGGTAGAACTAAAAAGCACAACTTTGTTAAGCCCCCTTTAATAGTAATTATTAATTAAAATAAAACTTTAAGCTAAGGTAAGTTAGGGGGACGGGTAACTAATAAGGTTTGCAAATGAAACTCTCACTATCTAAAAAAAATAACTGTTTCAATAGCACTGCAATCTAACAACTAAAGCACTTTCATGGTTCGGCGCCAATTACTTTTGAAGCACAGGGAGTACTCTTTATTAGTAACGTAGCTTTGTGACTGAAGTTATTTTTTCTTTATTTCAGATGTGTTCCGACTTCAAAAGGATACTTAACTTTCTTCCTCTCCAAAGCTTTTATAGTAGCTGAAGACAAAATTGGTTTGGAGGTCGCATGTGGATCACTTTCCTAAAAAAAATGTAAAAAATTCTGTGACATTTTCCTACATCACTTTGACTGCAACCAAATACTTAGACCAGTACTCATGACCACTCGAACGCAACTTTTCTTAGTTTCATTTGAAATGCCCCACCACCACACAACACAAAGATTTATCAGAATTGAAGCCATCACAGACAAATCCAACAGCATCCTAGCTGGAAAGCAAGCTTCCTGCAAACGTGATAACGAATATGGGAAACACAACAACATTAAGAGAGAAACTCTGTTCATAACTGTAGAAAAGGCTTCGACCAGGATGGATTTAAATCACCTATTTAAACCAAATGTTAAAAAAAAGAAGCAAGATTTAAATCAACAGTTTTAGCAGCTTTTACTTTGCCGTGGGTTGGTGGGGTTAGTCATAATTTGGACTTCAGTTTGATTAACTTTGCTTGCTCATTTTCGTTTAAATATGTGGCAGGCTGCACAAAAGACCCCTTTTGGGTGCTTTTTGAGAATGTCAAATCAGGTGATGGTTCTGGAAAGACTGGAGTGAGAGCAAAATACAAATCATGGCAAAAAGAGTTGTCTTAAATCAATCCATGAAACTTTTGCTACGTGCAGAACCACAACTACCGCAACAAGAAGATCCTACTACTAGCAACAATACATTTTTTTTTGTTTCCAAACCAATAAACTCTACAAACACATTCTATTTCATATTTGAAATTTAAATAACTTTTAATTAAAAAAAAGCTAATTACAATTTAAAAAAAACGACCTTAAATAAGATAAAAAGTGTACATAGGTTGGTGATGCGATTCACATCTACATCCTCTAAGCAGGGAAACGGAGCCCTCAACAATTTGGCTGTGCTTTGCTCACTTTTCGCTTCAGGATTCAGTTTTTTTTTGCTTGTAGAGTAGTGGTATGTAGTGGCACAAAAGGGTCTAAAAAATGAACTACAGTACAGGATGGTCCACAAAAACACACAACCTGAATTATTTTAAGTTTTTGAAAAGTAAAGCGCAAATACGGACCATTCATCTGTAACCAAAATACAATTAAAAAAGTGGGTACTTTCGATTTGTTTTCAACATGTTGAGTGCCCGAGAATTGTTGAACTTTACTCCTGGCCCAAAATATTTTTTCTCTGTAATATTACGATCGTTAGGCTACGAAAAAAAAATTAGTTGTTTCTCAGGCCCTGCCTGGTGGTCAAATTTGCCCCTTGTCGATGCTTTTTATTTGCTAGTTCAAGCTAAATTTATTACCGTTACAAGGAAAAGCAATTCAGTTAGCTGAAAATAAGTATTACTTAGCCTAAATTAACCACTGTCAGCTCTGT
This sequence comes from Lithobius niger, assembly GCA_023313725.1. Classification (NCBI taxonomy): domain Eukaryota; kingdom Metazoa; phylum Arthropoda; class Chilopoda; order Lithobiomorpha; family Lithobiidae; genus Lithobius; species Lithobius niger. The sequence continues at coordinate 34,830 of JAHWFP010180262.1, read as the reverse complement.
AAAATTAAGTGTTTTGCAAGTTTTTCCGTAAAATTAAAATGCAAGTGTTTTGAGCAGTTGAAAGTAAGACTTGAGTTACTTCCAATAAAATAAAAAATAAAATAAAAACCCTGGTGGCCTGGTTATTTTTTGAATGAAAATACCCGAGAAACAAACTTATTTCTTTTCACGGCCTTATGTTTGGATTCTTACAAATAATATAAAATTGGTACCCTCTAAGGGCATTATTTCCTAAAAAACCTAAATATATAATGACGAGTTAACTCGTCATGCGGGCTGGAGAGCATTATTAACAGAACCGCTGGAGCTTCTGAATGGAGCCAGATGAGGCTTATCTGGCCATACATTTACTTGATATTGTCTGTAGAAGGTTTCTAAGTATTATTTATTGTTACCTTGTACATTGTTTAGAAGAACCATTGTTATAAAACTTTGCTATAAAACCATTGAAAACACCATTGTGCTTGCTTATATTGCTTACGAAACTAAGGCATGCACGTCATCATCTACTAAACACGTGCTTCAACCACGAACATCACACTCATCATCATGGGACACATGCTGGCATCTTGTTGTAGTATTCAACACTACAAACAAGTTTTCCACTTCAAATATAAAGCTTTCTGAATGGACCAAGACCTTTAGATTAGCTGTAGCTATGTCCCACCATCAGAAAAGCATTGAATAGGCCAGCACATATGACGAGTTAACTCATCATCGGTTCAGGACTGAAGTACTGTATGACGAGTTAACTCGTCATGGGCATTCGACGTGTTAAAAAGAATTTTAAAAAATTCAACTTTTATTCGGTGTAGCCATAGCACAACTATATTAAACAGTTAGTGCACCACCTTGGCTAGTGCACCACAATGAACTGAAGTCGACATTTTTTAAAGTTCTTTTTCCTACACCTAGAAAGTGGTTCCTATTTACTGCACTGGACATTTCCCAAAAAGGCCTTTTTTTAAACAAGCGCCTGTGTATATTAGGTTTGTGACAAATGTATGCTCTTTGCGAGGAACTAAGTCCTTTCCCACGTCACGTCACGCAGGTTCCCGGATAACCCTCGTGAAGCTCACCGTTCATTAGTGGAATCTGCTTTTTACATTCTTGTATTGGCATATGTCATGGTATATAACGGGTTAATGCACATTAACATTTTGACATTACTGAAGGTAGTTTTTAAATAAAGAAGTGCAGAGCAAATTTAAACACTTTTGGCTTCCATTGTGTTTATTCTATTTCACAAAATCACTACAATGTTGTCTGTTTAATAATACAGGTACAGTACTGCGTTGGCATACTCGCAAGATAGTGATGTACAAACAATGTTTATTTCCATGTGAAAAATAATTACTATGTGTAGTTTTAACATAGAATTCTTCTCAATTGATTGCATTACGACATTGTGCAGGTTTACACCATTGCTGTTTGTGCCATGTACCGACTTCAAATTTTGACGATGGGCATGTGCTAGTGTTGGGCGGTAAACCGGTTCTCACGGTATACTGCGGTACCAAAAATGCAAGGTTCCAAATACTGGTGAGTGATGAATTGTTAAAACACTGGTGTTATTTTAATATGAAAAAAGGTGCTAAAATTATAACAACAGTTCATTTAGTTCTTGTGTTGTAGGGCTTAAGGCAGTGTAACAATCAATTAAAGATCAACAATGGTAAAATTGGAATTCTAAACAATGCACAAAGGTGTAGCCAAATTTGCATAACTACACATTTTAGAAGATTTTTTTTTTATTAAATATGTCGTGAAACATGCATTAAGCTTAAATCAGGTGGTGGGGGGAATCAATAATTTTTTCCCATTAGAACTATATCAACAATGCACATTTTTCAATAAAATTGTTATTATTTAAAAATCGGGTTTTGGCACCACAGCACTATATAACCAGATACCGTCTTATACATAGGTACCGAAGAAAACCGAGTACCAGGGTATTAAGCTTGGTACCGGCACCGTCTAAAAAATTTCTGGTACCGCCCAACACTAGGAAGTGTTCACACTTATTTTATGTGCCCAAAAAGGCTGCTTGTTGTGTTGACTGTTACTGCCATGCTGAGCCTGTATTAACATGATTAAAAAAAAAGGTAGTAGATAAAAGCTCGTACAAACTTAAACAATATGGAAACCTAATGCACATCACCTATCCTGCCAAAAGAATGACGGGAGCCACCCGCAATTGCGCAAGCCTGGAGTGTAACCTACCAAAAGATGGAGCCTTTGGGTTGATTGCGTTGATTGCAACAGACAAAGAGAATTTTAAGATCTGATCAGGGGTACACCACCAAAGGCAGATAAAAATGTAACATTTAAGTTTAGAGAAACTATTCCAGCCAAGATTAATTCCAAGATGTCTAGTTTTGCCAGGTTAAACCCTTGCCTATACATCTGCAGCACTATCAATCGCTTAGATACTAGCATTCACTGATGAGCATCATGTGACCATGCTATGTACGCACTAGAACCAGCTCCAGCTAGGTGTCAAGATGTATTGTGCGCGAGCAGTTGTAATAAACCAATGTAACCCCTTAAGAAGTAGTTATAAAATTATTTCACACACTCACAATGTAGAGGATACTATACATTTACATATAACTTGCTTTAGTTATACTTTTAACTTTCATATTTGCATCTATTTTTAGCACAAACTCAAGTAAGCAGTCAGGGTGCTCGGCCACCCCACAAGCAAACATTTTAGTTATCAGCTTACAAAGTTTTGAAATTACCTTAGCAATTTTGTCTTGGAGAAGGACACGATCATGTGAAATAACAGCCATCTGTTCCGCTTTGGACAACTTGAAGAAGATATCGTGAAAATCATAGCAAGCACTAGTGAGCTGTAAAAAGTAATGAGGTGTGAAGCAACAAATGAAGAATGCGATTCTTGGTTTTCAATCCCAAACCTAAGATATACTTGGTACAAATAAAACTCACCAAATTAATCAGCTGCACAATTACACATCAGAACAAAGTAGACAGAATTAGAGAAAATAACTTTGTTGCTAACAACCATTTAGCTGCAAAAAATAATCGCTTACCTGCATCAAAATTCTCTTATGCAAATTTGCTTCAGCAGGCGTTACTTTTCCTGATTTGATGGGCGTTTCAGAGTGAAAATATAATGCAAATTCCAGCGTATCCTAAAAGTATAATACACAAACACAATTTTTCAAAACAAAAATTGGGATGGACGAGAAGAAGAAAGCCGACGGAACAACAGCAAAAATTATAACCAAGATTCGGTAAGCCTTCATGCAATGTGACCAGGACTAGAACCAACAAACTCCCGACCACGTACGGACGCCTGTTGTCTAAGCCACCGTGAAGGCAAAAACTTACTTAAAGTTAGAATGGATATCTTCGAAAGAAATATGCAGTTTTCCTGTGTACAGTAAAACCAGCTACATGAATAAAATATGTAACATACAAAACTGCTAAATTTAGTTTTGGAATCTTATCAAACTTACAGCACGTAATAACTGCGTACATGATTAAATCGCTAAGTGATGTCTATGTGAGCAGGAACCTCAAGAGTGATCGCTTTGAAATTTGCCAGGAAGAGTTTGCCATTTCACCATCTCATTTTACTATTTTACTAGTGGTGTACCGATTCCGATACAGATTCCAGTTCTGAGTACGGTTCCGTGGCATCGAAACCGGTACCAGAACCGCTATCTTGGTTGGCCGATACTGACTACCTTTCAAAAATAGGCATAGACCACTAAATCACTTACTTGAGATTGTCTTCTAGTTTGCTTTTTCCAGGGGCATGCGATCGTTGGAAAGAATACTTTAAAGAGATCTTGGAACAGAAAATTAATTTCAGTAGCTTAAATCGTAGTAAAACGGTGCTGGAGTAGATCTTGGATGAATAGCTAACACATTTTTGCGGATTTTTACTGGGCCACTTGCCTGTTGACACCAACTTTTGTTGAGTAGTTTGCAACATATTACCAAAAAATCCCATCTAGGATGTTAATATACTAAGTAGAATACGTTACAGTTGATTCCTGTTTGGTTAAGAATGTCAGGACTTTATTATCATTAAGTTGTTTCCTATTTTCTTAGTGATCACATCCTTGGAAACTCCCGCACGCGCCATTTTGTTTCTAAATCGTGCGTTCGATTGGAGTCAACCTGGAGTCAACAGTGCCTGCAATAAATCCGAGCTCCAAAAATCTTCAAGTATGCAAAGCTTTGCGAAGACTCATAAGCATCCGGGATGCAAAAAATCTTCAAGCAAGTTATTTACCCTAAGTTTTTTAAAACTTAAATTAAGTTTTTTGATTTTTATTTAGGTTTAGAAAAATTAAATTTAATACATCAAGAAAACAACAATTTTAAATCATGTCAGCTTCACTAAGTGCTTGGACCAACACAACAAACAAAAATCCTATTGAAAAATGCAGGTCCAGGGCAGAATAAAAAAAAAATCGTTTCAATTTTCTGGTAATATCAGCACCATTAGAAAAAGGGGCTCATTGGCATTAATCTTTGAAGCAAAAATCTTACCTAAAGATTAAAAAAATCCAAATTCATGTGTAACAAAGGGGAGGAAGGAAACGAGGAAAAGGGAGGAAGATAAGAAGAGAAGGAAGTGGGTTGGATGAAAGGGGGAGGGGGGAGAGGGTTGAAAAATAGGGGGAGTATTACGGCAAGATTCAGAACCAACAGGTCAGGGAAAAGATGGAATCAAGAATTGATTAAGCCGAGGGTCATTGATGTATATTGTTGCAAGCCAAACAAAAAAAAAAAAAATCCGAAGCAAACGAGATGGAGTCGACAATTGAAAAAGTTGAGCAACGATGTATTTTCTAAGCTAAGAGCCAAAAGAAAAAGTACTGTTAAAAGTGTCCTGCTTAGAAACTCAGCCACTAGCTGTCACCAGCGACCAGGCGTATGGCAGCAGTTAGGTGGGGAAAGTGGTAGCGCAGGGAAACGGGACAGGGACGGGAAAAATGGGTGCTGATGAGAGGGAAGGGGAGAAAGGGAAGAAGAGGGTGGAAAGAAAAGGGTAGTATTACAGAAAGAAAGATTGGCCGTTTCACTGCACATTCAGGAAACACCGAGCAAAAACTGGGAAACAACCCTGTGCGATGCCGGGTAAAACTACTAGTATTAGTACGAATATTTACATTCTTACAGTATTTGATTTCAGAAACTCTGATCGTCAAATAAATTAATGGTAAACTATCATAATTTAGAAGCTATAGAAATAATACTTTGGATTTGTAGTCGTGATTAAAACGTGAGTGGTGTTCATAGTTTTGTCCCAAAATGGCGCCTTTAATTTCCAACAAGATTCTGGCTTGAATGGTTCACCTTGACAGTGCTACACGAAATAAGGCAACATGAGTGACCTACATCCAACAACACTCTGTGTTTTATGTCTTACGTAAAAAGTGAGCTGTGTAGTCAGTAGTGTTGCTTCGAGGTATAACAAGCTCGATTTCTATTATTGTCTTGAAGATGTGATATTTTTCTCCTGAACGAGCTTTGGCATAACCGAGGGGTTAGATAATTGGTTTAAATAAGCCATGTGGCGATTTACTTTGAAACAAAAAAGAATTCATATTGGCACTGACTCACGCAAAGGTTTCACAACTACAGTATGTGAAAATTTTCAACAAACCAAAGTTCCCATTGATATTATAAATCTAGTTTGCCTTCAGTAAGCGGATTTTTCTTGGCTAGTTAAATTTCGATTCCTTACATCACGACATTGGAAATTTGAACGCCGCAACCGTGGCCTTTAATATTTGTTGTACTTGGCAGTTCCCCACTTCCTTGAGTGTTGCGCTGAGAGTTTTGGATGCACGATGTGCTGGAAATTCAGGCATGAGGGCAGATGCAAGCTCATCAAGGGGATCATGCAATCACTGAAATCTTGCATCGAAAGTTGACTGAGTTTCAAAGCTCACTGGGAAAGAGTTACACATCATTTTAACAACACCTCTTTGAACTACAAACCTGTTATAACACTGCTATTTTTGACAGGCTTCCAGCAACAATGCATGCAGAAGTGCTGGTTTATATCAGATGCAAGATTCTTACGTCCAAGAACTCGTGGACATCGTTACATAATACAGTAATCATGCAAAAAAAATAATGCAGTAAAATGAAATCACTCACTCGGATTGTTTTTATTATGCCTTGAACTCGTTCAGTCCGCAGCAGTCTTCTGGTTAAGTAGCCTTTAATTCTGGCAGATATGTGGTTGTATTTTATTGCAAAGCCAGGTTCATTAGCCTTTGAATAAAAAAAAAATGCACAAATATATACACAATAAATAAAAAGTGTGTTTGGGAACATATGTTAATGAAAATAAAACATAGCTCTAGAGATGGCACGATACGATTTTTTTATCCCGACAAAGTTTTTTAAATTATCGCGATAATCGATAATATCATGATAAAACAAATTTTGAGGCTGGAAGAAACATTTTAATATTGTTAATTATAAAAAACCTCGGCTGAAGCCTACAGTGCAACCTTCAAGAATATGAATTGTGCGGCACTTTGGCCAGTAGACATAAAAATACACTTGCATGACCATGTTCCTGACCACGTAAAACAATTTAGCAGTTGTGTTGCTAATTAATGGTTCCATTCGATACAATACTACGCTTATCTAAAATTCCTTGCTGTAGTTGACAGGCTAATTTTCAACGAACATTATTTCAATTTTATTAAAGACAGTCACTTACGCAAAACCAAAAATCGTCCAAGTTCCATTATTCAAATTGTCAACCTCTCTTCTGATATACTTCTTCAGGCAAGAGTCATGAGACTTGCACAATAACAACCACCAACGAACTTTCCCAAGTCCACAACTCCCAAATTCCCCTCCTCTTTCCCAGTGAGCTTTGAAACGCAGTCAACTTTCAAGCTCACTGTCTAAGTTGGCTCCGTCATCAATACTGGAGCTGTTGCTGAACGAAGGTAAGAATTTTTGCCAGCGTTTCGTCAATTTTTCATTCAGTTCTGCTGTCACTATTCTTCCTATCTGCTGATATGCTGATTTTTGCACATTCATAAGTAGTATCTACCTATCTTGGCAGTATTGAATGGCAATGGCCTCCAACCCATGCAGGTGTGCTTCCCTGCTCGTGTCTGACTTCAGCATCATCTTGGTGGTATCCCAGAGTGCTTGGTGTTTACTCTTTTCACAGCGCAAAGCTACAGAGCTCTTCTTGTCTCCGTCAATGGTGGCTCGTGCATGCTCCTTGACTCTTGACACAAATGTGCCTTTTTGTCTTGACTACGCCTATGTAACCTTGTGAACAATCTTTGCAGGAGATCCAATACACACCTCCTACACTGGATGCCACCATATCCACCATCTTGGCCGCATCTCTTACACTACTACCTCCATCTTCTTTTAATTCTTACCCCTACTTGTACTGTTTCTTAGTGCCTTCATCCAGCTCTCCTCCTCCCTATGCTGGATGCAGAAACTAAGGACGTCGACGGGCCTGGCGACGTAAGTTTCAGGTGGCGTGGTGAAGTTGGCCAAGATTCATTCGTCTTCCAATTTGGAATGCTCAACTTTGCTGAAGTTGAGAGCCGGGTTCACTCTGTTGGAGCCAAGAGATTTCTTTAAGAGGATTGGAACAGCGATAGAGTTGGATTGGTTTGATTGTTCGTCGGTTTGGGTTGAAATTGATGGCATTGGTTTTGGAGCGATGGGTATACCCCTCAGCCGCATTATTTTGTTATTTCCAGCCGGTTTAACAGAAATTTCGGCTAAATTGCAGCTAGCCACCAATTTTCTGGCCACCACTGGCCAACTGTAAATTCGGCCGGCTGGCGGCTAATTTTCGGCTAAATAGACCGATATGTAGCAAAAGGTATCAAAGAAGAAACTCGCTGCACGTGAACAAATGACGAAATGTGAGCAAATTACTATTATTTTTTCTTTTTTTTTTGGGGGGGGGGGGGATGGGGGACGGGGACATAATGCATTTCTTGGTGATTAGCAAATGAAAAAAAAGTAGAAATCCGTGATGAGGAAAAAATCTACCCTCAAATTATATCATTTAAATAAAATCCAAGCCACACCACGTTCATGTGTCTGACATTATTACTTGAACCTTAAAACGAAACCAAATGTAACCACACATGCTAATGACCATACAAATACATGGTGCTCATAAATTGCTGGCAAGATAACAGGTTTTAAAAACTATTGAACATTAGATAGCCGAGCTATTCGCCATTAGATACTAGTTGCAAATAATTTTATAAATGTCGAGTGTTGTTTATGTATTACAGCTTGAAAATCTGCGGCTTTAGCCATATTTTTTTCGGCGGCTAGGCCAGGCGGCGGCTGTTCGGCTCACTCCTAAAAAATACGGCTTGGCGGCTAACGACGGCGGCTGAAGGGTATAGCGACGGGGTGAATTTTCCAACTCAGAGGTTGAGACCTATGGATTTTGAAAGGTCAACGGGCCACACATTGGAGGTGCTTGTTGATTTTGGCTCCGGGTTTTGGTAATGGTGAAAGCTTCCGCATGTGGGCGTCAGCTAAGTGAAGTCTGGTACAAAGTTTGGAGTTGCTAAGCCGTGAGCTTTAGGGAGGTAATTTCCGATTGTCGTTGAGCTCGAGACACTTCAGAATGACGTTTAGTGATGTAAGATGAGATGAGGCGGCGTTTTTCCCAAGGCGGCGAATGCTGCAAGATGAAAGGTCAATCTTCTTTCCAAGCAGTTTTTTCAGTGGGGGGGGGGGAAGGTCCCTGTAGAGGCCGATGGTCGAAGGAGGAGGTCGGGTGGCGGATTCTGAATGTTGAGTTTATTCAAACGAGGGGACGACGGAAGTGGAATGGTTTTGGGCAAGGATGCCAAAACGATGATTGTGGGCTACGAGTTCGTCAAGCTTGGATTAGAAGACAATAAGTCTTTGTTGTGTTAGAAATAGTGACATTGGTTGAGCTTGGAAGCGGAGGCGCTACAAGCAAAGGTTCTTGAGTTGTTGAAGGAGCTTAGGGAAACAAGTTGAGCAGACGGGGTGGGTGGAATTTCGCCCGACGATAAAAGGATTGATGAACAAATGTTGCAGGATGAGGCGGAAAAAGACGGAGACACAAACGTTGATTTCGCACATTTTGATGGAGACGTGGAAGGGGGAGCCATGAATTGGCATTCTCTCTTTCTCCTTTTCATTTGGTCGTTGCGAGTTTTGGCCACTTTGTTTTTCTGGACGATGAAAGGCCACTCCTTGGACAGGATGTCGAGGCAGATTTTGCACGGGTCCAAGGAGTAGTTACATTTGCGGGGAGATTGGCAGACGGAGTGCGGGTCGTGACGTTTTGGTCTGGAAACTATGGCAGGGCAAGTGCAAACGTCCGGGGATCTGGCTTTAGCGACGTCCCAACCACGTATAGTTGTTGTGGGGGCGGGAACGGTCTTGCCATATTTACCACCACAAATTTTGGGACTAATTTTGTAGAAGTTAGCTGACGTTGAGAAATGCAACTGTTCTCTTGCGTGCGCGACAATGGAACGGGTGGCGGGAAACGAGTGGGTGGGTTCAAGACCACTTGGAGCCGGATGATGCAGACGAAAAACCTCCAGACTCAGGCAGGGAGAGAAGCAAATGCGAGACAAGAACTTCCTCAGCCGAAAAGGGCGAACCAAGCTGGGGGATGGGAGCAGGTTGCCCAGAAGTGAAAACGAGCAATCCTTTGCCGAAGTAGTGAAGCCTTCCAGGTGAGGGCGGTGTGAGCGAGTCTTTCGGTGAAAGTCAACCCAAGTTGAGCATCATTCCATCGAAGGCGAAGAGGCGGCACGAACAGAGAAACACGAGGAGCAGTGTTCGGCGAGTCCCACAAACCGAGAAGTCCAGTGACGAAGGAGCATGAAGCAGCGATTGGATCTTTCGGTGAAGGAATTTCAGTGAAGAACAGAATTTCGGAGTAAGCGTTGAACTGAGTCATCTTTCGGAGAAAACTTCAAGAAGAGAAGAAAGAGCCGCTTTCGGTGAAAGTCTTGCGGCGAAGAATTGCTAATCAGAAGAGTGAAGTGGGAAAGAGCGAGCCTCGTTAACACAACGGTGGCTAGAGAAAAAGAGATGGCTGGCTATCGCCGTAACACCATTTGAGGAGGGTCTGTGCTTTCGCATGCGCAGACGGGTTGCACAGCTGGGCGGATCTAAAGAGTTTCAATCCTCCAGGGTAAACAGCAATTCAGAAACTGAATGCAAGAAATTTACAGGTAGTGGATGTTTTGATGCCAGCAACTAGAAACTTTGACTGATACCGTGAGACGGACCAATCTGATACCGCAGCACTGGCCCCGATACTCGGTAACGGCCGAACAGAGTTAGTACCGGTAAGTCTTTGCTCGGTTCGGTTTGAACAGGAAATCGTCAGTTAACAAGCAATATCTCCCAAAACCACCAAAGAAACTGTAAAAATTTGCTGGAAACAATTTGGTACAACCAATCCACAGAAAACAGTGACCAAACTAAACAGAGCATTCTAAAAGTCTCTGTTGAGTGAAAGCGAAGTTAACTTTCGACGCGATTGATGGAACCATCTGGATTTAGTCAACTTTTTTTTTCAAAGACACTCATCAGTCGAATGAAGGCAACATTACTTCTGCTCTTTCGAACATTGTTGAGTTTTCAAGTTTTCATTGTAGTCTTAGAAAGTACTCAGAGGTGACCTAACAACATGTCGTACATGTGACAAAGACGTTGCGCCAACCTGTCCCTAACAAATGACGAATTTTTTCCACTTTGTCTGGGAGTTTTCATACTGATGGTTGCGAATTTGGGTTACGGCCTATTCATTAAGCCAATACGAAAGAAATCCCAATGATTACGTCGGCTTCTATCAATCAGAGTCAGGCTTGCACATCCCTCGCTTGTCGTGCGAATAATAGCAAAACTTAAATTTTGGGGGGGGTTAAAATTAGTTTCTATCGTCTTACGAAAATTTATACTACCTGTAAATTTAATTGCATTCAGTTCCTGAGTGCTCTTTAGTTGCTTGAGGTTTTTTCGCTCTCCAGATACGACCAGTGCGCAACCCCACTGCGCATGCGTCAATGCGCAGCCCTCCTATAAAACGTGACCGGCGCGTCGGTCGGCCATCGCTTTCCTCTCGATATGTCAACCATGATGGTGGCTCAAGAGGGGATGTAGGGTGGGTATTTACAGGTAGTATAAATTTTCGTAAGACGATAGAAACTAATTTTAACCCCCCCAAAATTTAAGTTTCTAGTCGTCGGTAGAAAATTTCTACTACCTGTAAATTTACATGTGCATTTACAGTTGACCTCGTCAATATAGGTGGCGGGCACCGTCATGGCGAGTTACCCCGGGTTGCGTACTGGTTCCCCCAAAAGTTAAACGAAAACTTTGCACTTTATTAAGGTAGAAACAGAAACAGTCATATTGGATCTCTTTCGGAAAATGTGGTGGCCCTGAAAAGGGCCGTTTGTTTGATGGGTCTTGCTTCCGTTTGCAGGGGTCTTCAACTTGCTTCCATCTTTGGTGGTCTTCGTTTCTGTTGCAAAGTGCTTAAGGGGGGTTGACTACACTTCTGGCAGTTACAATGGAGCCAAGGCGGTGTAGATCTCCTTCCTGTCTTGTCATGTCATGGAAGTAGTGGCTGGTGAAGACAGTTTGGCTTCTCCGAGAAGTGGCTTGAAGGATTTCAGCGATGGAGACATGGTTATGAAAAGCCCAGGAGGTTGAAAGTACCCTTAGTTCGTGTGCAGTAACTTTGATGTTGTTGTCGGTGCAGCTGATGCTTCCATCTTCGTAGGCTCTGGTGATTACCGTTTTGATCCAGTTGGATATCATGGCGGGTGATGTTACGTTGGTCCCTTTGGTGAAGGGTAGGAATAGTTGTAGACGACCACGTCGGCATTCAGGGTCCGCTGTTCGTTTGATGTAATATAGGAGTGCTTGGACGGGGCAAAGTACTCTTTCCGGTTCTTCGTTGTAGATGTTTGTTATCGCAGGAATGATTATCGGTTGGGAGGATTTGGAAAGTTTTTGAGTTTTGGCACGGAAGTCAGGTGGATAAACCTGGATAAACCTGAGGTGGATAAACCTGGAGTTGTCAAAGAAGAAGCAGTTGGCTGGGTCGTTCGAGAGAGCCTGCATTTTGCTGGTTCGTAGACTTGCTGCAAGAGATGTGAGGAATACAGTTTTCCGGGTTAAGTGATTAATGTGGCAGGTTTGAATAGGTTCGTACGGTTCCCTGGTTAGCGATTCTAAGACCAGAGGGAAATCCCATCTTGGGAATTTTTGATACACGGAGGGACGTTCGTTTTCGTAGGATCTGAGAAGGGAAGTGATCCGGTAATCTTCAGGAAGGTGTCGATTTCCTGCGGCTTTGAAAACGGTGTTTAGTGCGGATCTGTAGACCAGAATGGTGGATCCTTTAAGGTTGTCTTTGAAGAGGTCATTTTCGAAAAATGCTTAAGAGTTGTTGAATAGGGGGATTGATTGGATTAACTTTCTTTCGCTTACACCAATGAAACCATCGTTCCCAGTGTCCGTTATATAGTTTGTTGGTTGAATTTCGTAGAGCCTTGCTGGCGATTCTGGTGACCTGTTCTTCAAAAATTCCAGCCTCTTTGATGAGTTTGATGATAGTAGCCACCCGTACAGATGTAAGGTCTTGGAGTTCGGGTGGAATTTGGTTCCTTTCTGTTGTGAAAGGAGGTCTGGGCAGTGTGGAAGTTTCCTTGGGAGATCTATGAGGAGGTTCAGAAGTTGAGGGAACCACGGGGCTGCAGGCCAGTTTGGTGCGATCAGTAGGGAGATCCCAGGAGTCTGTTCGATCTTCGTGAGAATGGTTGGGAGAAGTTTGAAGGGTGGGAAGAGGTAGGTATAAAGGTTCTTCCACGGGAAGGTTAGAGCGTCGACGGCGCAGGCTTTGTTGTCCGGAATCGGGCTGATAAATTGGGGAGGTTTGGCATTGTGCCTCGTGGCGAATAGGTCGATCATGGGTTTTCCCCAGATGTTGAAGAGATATTCGCAAATTGATGTCTTTAGGGTCCATTCCCCTGAAGGTGGCTTGTTGCGAGATAGGCATCCGCAATAACATTCCGGTTTCCTGGAATATGGAGAGATTGAATGGATGTGTTGAGTTCCTGCCAAAGTTGGAAGATGGCTGAGGTGATCTGGTGTAGGGTTCGAGAACGAGTTCCACCTTCCTTGCGAATGTAGGCAACAGCAGTTGTGTTGTCTGCCTGGACTTGGACTATTTTGTCTGCTATAAGGTGCCGAAAGTGGTCGAGGGCGTTGTAGATGGCTTTCATTTCGAGAATGTTGATGTGATCCGAAGTGTTTGGGGGCCAGATGCCGGCAATCTCGTGATCCTGGAGGTGGGCACCCCATCCTGTTAAGGAGGCATCCGTGAGAAGCAGGAGGTCTGGGGTGGGTTCGTGGAGGGGTACGGTTTTGGCGAGGTTGGCTTCGTTCATCCACCAATGTAGGCATTCCCATGGGAACTCTTCGTTTGTTGGTAGGGTTGTCCTGGATGTCGGGTGACAGGTGTCCCGGTGGTCGATTCGGTAATGGTGGAAGGGGCAAGTCATCCACCTGCCGTGCGGGAGGAGGTTCGCCATGGAATCGAGTTTCCCGATGAAGGAGTTCAGAGGTCTGAGAGAGTGGGGTGGTGACTTCTGAAGTTCCCGTCCGTGTAAGAGTAGGTCGGTTTTCCGTTCTGATGAGGGGGTGACAGTGCTTTTGATTAAGTTGAAATCTACTGCTGGGAAGGTGTTAGTCTTGACTTCTTCCAGTTGATCCCCAATCCAAGGGTGTGGAGGAATCGGATTGTGAACATCCTGTTTCGATTGAGTTGTTAGGGATTTGGGTTGTTGAGGAGCCAGTCGTCCAGGAAGGCATTGGCAGTGATTTGGTGGCGATGGAGGTGGCCGAGAACGGGTTTCAGGACGGATGTGAAGATTCGGGGAGCGGCATTTAGTCCAAACGGTAGAGTTTGGAATTCGTAAACTGTTTCTTGATAGAGAAAGCGAAACTAGTGAAGAGATGCCGGGTGAAGTGGGACGTGAAGGTAGGCATCCTCCAGGTCTATTGAGATGGTACAATCCATGCTCCTTAAGGAGAGTCGGATGGATTCGAGAGTTTCCATTTTGAAGTGGCTGTTGTGCATGAATTGATTCAGTGGCTTTAGGTTGAAGATCATTCTGTTTCCGCCTGACTTCTTTGGTCTGAGGAAGATGGAGCTGTAAAAGCCAGGTTTGGAGAGATCTGGGCAGATGCGGATGGCTTCCTTTGCGAGAAGTGCATCGATTTCTGAAGTGAGGGTGTGGTGAGTGTAGTCATTGGCGTCGATGGGATTTGCTTCTGGAAGAAGATGCGGAATATCTGTTGCGATTGTCCGGTGCAGAGCCCCGTTGTATCCTTTTGTTGGTTTGGTTGTTTCTGCGAAAGGATTGGTTGCTGTCACGAAGGGAGGGCGAGTTGTCGTAGGAAGATTTGGGCTGAGTTTTGGCTGACTGTTGTGGAGGAGAGGCAGCCATGTTTAGGCTGTGTTGAGCTTTCCGAAAGGGGTGGCTAGTAGTTGGTTTGGGTTTAGGTTTACGAGAAATGTCCAGATGAGGTGCCAAAGTTGGGACTAATCCTCTGAAGAGTGTCTCAGTTTCGTGAAAAGGAAGGTTGCGGAGGACATGCTTGGTTGAGGTGTTTAAGTTGGTTGTGGTGCCAAGAGCGATGTCCCGTAGGAGTAAGGTAGAGTTAAATAGAGCCCTGGTGAACCAGTTGAAACTGTGAAAGGTGGCGAAGGACATTTTCTTGAACAGTTCAGAGATCAGCAGATGAAGGTGTTTGATGTCACGTTTGCTGGATTCAACCGCGAGTCACTCGCATAGAGCGTTAATGGCAGTGGCAAGGACGTCAGCTTGAGAGGCGGCACGAAGGCCAAGGCGAAGGATTCTGTCATTTTCTTTAAGAACAGCAGTGGGTATTTCGGCATGTTTCGGGATGAACATGGCGGTTCCGAAATCCATCTTTGCTTCGGTTGCAAGGAATTCAGATTGATGATAGGTTTCAAACTGTCTTCGGTTTGCAGCGCCATCGCCGGAGGATTGGAAAAACCATGATTCACGGCCAGGGCGAGGAGGTGGTGGTTCTTTGTCTAATTGCAAGGGTTCTCCTTTGTCTAATAAAGATCCGCCATTCCTGAGTAAGGTGGTAAGAAGTGTAGTGGATTGGCCGATTCGGGCACGTTGTTTGTTGTTTCTTTCCCTGAGTCCAAAGCCAAAACCTGTTGTTAGTCCTCGGTTTACCGTAGAAGCAGGGGACGGGTCGGGCTTGTAGAGGTAGTTGTCCGGGATGATGGCTTCCACAGCTTTGAGAAGGTCAAAAATCGGTATGGTTGAGGAATCAGTGTCGCCTTGAAGGGAGTCGTCATATGGGTCGAATGGTTGATGCTCAACCTCTTCCCTCTAAAACGTGACGCGCCGGTCACGTTTTATAGGAGGGCTGCGCATTGACGCATGCGCAGTGGGGTTGCGCACTGGTCGTATCTGGAGAGCGAAAAAACCTCAAGCAACTAAAGAGCACTCAGGAACTGAATGCAATTAAATTTACAGGTAGTAGAAATTTTCTACCGACGACTAGAAAATATGTTGGATGGGACTGCAGTGTTAAAACAGTATCGTAGCCTACATTAAACATGAGAGCTGATAAAATGCGATTCTTTTGCAGCTTCCTTCCACGCAAACGCAACACGAGATGATTAAGACAAGGACACAAATAATTTGACACAAATTTTTCGGTACCAAACGGATAGGCCTACGCAAAAGTCAAGTTAAGTAAAACAACATAAACTGCGCTTATGATTCACCTTATATACTGTAGGTTTACAGTGAACATTACCAAAGTTTTTCCCATCCCACCGACAATTGGTAACTGACAGCATCACTAAAAAAGTGTTTTAAGTCCACCACACATACTTTTAGTCCCTGCTAACCAGTAACCATGCTACCTAGTTACAATGACACAATTACGCTTTTATCTTTAACCACAACATTAAGGAAAGTGAAGAGGAGAGACATGTTTACTGATTGGGATACAACAGTTTATGGATTCATCAATACAAAGTATTTGAAAGTACTTTAATCCCTTAGCTGGTTCTGGACAACGTGTGATCAAAACTAAGACAAACTTGACCGCATTTCCGCTTCTTGCACATGCATCTCTCGGGGACATTGTCGTGCAAGTAAACGTTAGGATCACTGATTAATACAGCACTCGCTTAATTGTCAAAGTTACATTATGCAATCCACCGTAATTGTTATATCCAAAAAATCCAAAGGGTTTTGACTTGGAAATATTAATGACATTTTTAAACAACTTCTTGCATAATTTCAAATACAAACAACTAATCGTTGTGTCGCAAATTTTCGACGAATATTAACCCACAGATTGAATTTTTATCCCACAACCATTCATCTTTATCAGCCTAATGGGTGTGTGATGGCTGGCGGTGAACCCAATTGTAGTCTGATGAAGAGGAATAGATGTGGGACACAAATTCAATCTGTGGACAAATATTCGTTGAAAATTTGTGCCCCAACGATTACTGTTTACATTTGAAATTTGCTTAGAATCTGTTACAAAATGTCACCGTAACGGACGTATGAAAACAGTGTTTCTAAAATTTCATTTTGTTCCTCATAAATAAACAGTAGGTTGGCAATTTTTAGCAGCTGCTTTACTACTTCTGGCAAATGGCGTATGCAATCGTAATCGTTTGCTGTAAGCTCTCTGGCCTACGCTGTTGCAGGGGTCGAAATATTTGGATGCACAGGGGCAAATTGCACTCCAAAATCACACTTTGCACTCCAGCAGCAACTCGTGGAGTGCAAAATTGCACACCAAAGTTGCATTTTTCATAACTTTTGAATCGCACAAGCTAGAGACTTGCGGTTTGCGGCATTTAAAAACAGCTTGGAATTAGATTTCCTGTTACACCATTCCTTCCAAAGAAGTTAAACTCCATTTTTTACTACATTTGCTTAAACTATGTGTATAGGTTTTTCAGTTGAATAGTGAAGTTTAGTGAGTTTTAAGCAAAGTGCAAGAAAACAGTACAGATTATTGAGATGCTGAATGTTAGAATTTACAATGGCTATAAAATAGGAGACCACAGTGTTGGCTTACATTTTGATTTTGAACTCCAAAGACTTTTTTTGCGTCCCCAGTATCAGATTTGGGGTGCAAATTTGCACCTGGTTCAAAATTTGGAAATTCGACCCCTGCTGTTGCATTGCCTGTTGTATATGAAGGCCATTTCAAAGGCACGTTGGCAAAATTGCAATAACTTTTAAACAGTACCATCCAACATCGCCAAATCAAACTGGTGAAATGAAACTCGTCGTTTGTTGGAGACAGTTTGATACTTCCAATAAACAGAAAATCGTGTTGAAAGAAATAACGTCATCTTTCAAAGCGACTGACAGATCATTATGGAGGTACGTCACTTCGCTCATGTTTAAAAATATCCTCTATCCCTATGCCTTAATTGAGAAATTTGTTTTTGAGCCCAAAATATTGCTCTCCTGAGTAGCTACTAGGCACAAATTGCTTGATCAGGGTGCAATTTTTTTTTTTAGATTGAAAAATTATAATGTACAATACACTTTTCCGTACGATGATTAACGGGCAAGGGGTAACTGTCTAACAGGAAAATCATATACTTGAAAGAACGTATACGGTATAAAAGTACTGTATAATGGAAAATTGTCTAACACAAAATTCGTATAATGGAAAATCATCTAATGTCCCTGCCTAGCTCGCTGCGGCTATACATATAACATTAGAGACCGCAGGTATATTTTGTCCAGTTAGAATTTATCTATTAAACGATATTCCATTTAGATGATTTTCCAGATTTTTTATTTAGGTAAATATTAGATAATTATCCCACTAGACAATTTTCCAGTTAGACTTTTGTCTGAAGCCCCACGATTACCATTATAACACATGGTAGGCTACTGACTGTACAAATGACTAAATTTTGTCGTTGGAAATTCGTCAAGTCTTTTTCAGGTCAAACTATTTGGCACAATTTTTTTGCTCCCCAGGGATCTTAGCAAGGCATTATTTTATGCTATAGGGATACAAATTGTGCCTGTGCCATTCTGACCCTTTATTTCGAGCCCCACTGCCGCTGACAAGCTCCCACAATCTCTCTGTTGCATTGAAACATCACTGCTCGATGAAATTCTCTGTTCGTTTTGCGGAATTCTGATTGTAGTTATATAAGGTACAGTATGGTGAAATAACAACACCTCGGCTGCGTGGCAAGTGTTGAGTCTAACTGTCTCTCGATAGGCACCGAGATAGAAAGTTTGGTTTGGTGTTTTCGCTAGACACCTATTTTTCTAGGATGCTTTCTTAAATGCGTGAATGACAGCATAAACAATACATTCTGCAACATGAATTACCACAACAGCGAGCTAAATGTTTTTTTTTTTTTTTTTGGTTAGGCCTAAGAATCGACCGAATCTACTTTTACCAAATCCGGATCGGATCCGGATAATTTACAAGATTTGGCCTAACCGAATCCAAATAAAACCTTTGTTGATTGTTTTAGGTCTGCATTTTATACAGACTAAATTTTCTCTCTAGCCGAGTAAAGTAGTAAATTGAGTAAAGTTTAAAGCCTTGAGTACACATTTACGCACCTTAGTTTATCGGTATTTCCCTTTTAACTTCTGAACAGTTTATGCTAGCCATTTGAAATTAGCTCCATTGGAAAGCTGGTGAAAATCCGCTTCGAATGTTATATTGGAATGCCAAAATGAGCCAGAAATTCGCGAAGTTATTGACAAATCGTCTAGACATTAAAAATTTTGCCGAAAAGTATCCTAAAGATTCGGGTCAGAACCGGTTGGGATTCGGATTCGGTCGATCCCTAGTTAGGCCTATTATAATCGTTGTGAATAAACCCATTAAAGAATTCACATTTTAACACTACTGCCTTAAATGCAAAACATCATAATGGTAATGAAGACTTATAAATACCTTGGGAGGAACAATTACTTTTGGAGTCCTGACGTGCAGCAATAATTGGTACTTCTGCGTAATGGCTCTTGCATTATCAACAATGCTTTCCTGTTCAGCGGATGTTTTGTTGATCGGTGTGGCACACTTATTGCCAGCAGATGATGTTGAGGGTTGAAATAAGAGGTCCTCTACAGAGCCTATTCCGCATGCTGATGTAAAACCCTTAATCCCTATAACATCATGCTGAAAATAAGACAGATCTTCCTCTTGCTGAGCCATTAGTAATGCCATTTGTCGCCGATGTTCCTCCTTTAACTTCAGAGTGAGCTCTTCAATGTACAAAGCTTGATCACGAAGCATGTCTTCATACGATTTCAGCTTTGGAGGTCCTGGAGTTTCTGGGGGTGCAGGCACTTGGGTGTTCGAAATGTTGATTACTGTGGCTCCAAGGGCAACGGATGAAGAATTGTCTGCAGATAATGTTGAGCTTTTCAGAGTTTCTGTATCTCCGGAACAGCACGACAGATTGTGCAGATAATTCTCAAGATGACGCTGCTTGTTTTCATGAACAACATCCATATCTTCTGGTGGGAGACACAGTGTATCAGCAGGGAGGTCTTCAGCATCATCAAAAATGTCCCCGTCAATGCTTTTAGCCTTGTCGTTCACTTTCACGCTATCGGCTGAGTTGCGTCTAACAGAAGACATGGAGGTCATATCGTCAACCATTGAAATGCCTTGCTCTTCACACAACTGTGCGTGTGCCATGAGTGCTGGCGAAGGGCATTCTAAAGTGTACGACGAACGACGCACTCTGGTGTGATGATGCTCCTCGGGTTCATTCACCTTCATCTTTTGCTGCTGATGAGGAACATCAACATCCTCGGCCGATCGCTTAGCTGGAGATTTTACAGCAGCATCTACTGAGTACGTTGTAATGCACTGAATTTCAGTTGTACCACCCGAGTTGGCTTTTATTGTACTATTGCCGGAGCTTGTATCAAACGAGTCCATTGGTAAATCGGCAGTTGCGATAGAAGTGTTACGAGAGGTAGAAGTTCCTGGACGGTATGAATCGCTCGCTAAATCATCAGGTGACAAGTGATGAAGATACTTTGCTAAATTAGTACTTGCTAAACTAGGAGGGGTGGTGTCAGTGACGACACTTTTAGTGTAAGTAACAGGGGAAACTATGTTTGGTGTATCGGACGTAGTACTAACAGAAGTAGAGTCAGCACTAGTAACGGTAATAGGAGTGGGTCCAATGCCTTGCATTACAATAGTGCCCGGAGAAGTAAAATTATCTTCGGCGTCCCCTTCAACTGTCAGCCAAGAACCATCCATGCACGTTGGAGCCAAATCTGTAAGCGCCTGAGGTGTATCAGCAGACGACACGGAAGAGGGATTATCCAGTAAGGTAGGCGTTTTCTGCTCTGTCCTGGTTGGCGATACAACAGTTTTGTCTGTTAAGTCTGTTAAGTCATCTTCGTCGGTCAGCGACGCTAGCGACATTTTGCGAACCACTGCGATCATATCACTTTTCTCATCCTCAGTCAGACTAGTCATATTCAATGCATTGCTAACTACGAAATCATCGAACAAACTGGTTTGCTTTGGGATGTTGCGCCGAGGAGGAGAAAAATCTTTGATTTGAGTGTTCGCCATAGAAGTCTCTCTAAGTGTCAAATGTTCATGAAATGCATTAACAATACTGTTCACAACTGCACTACCAGTTCTGTCATCGCTAAGGTTTGCGTAGCTTATGACATCAGTAAGTTTTGAGGTTCCGTTCATGCTATTGTGATAGTCTACAGCTGAAGGCAATGCACATTTCTTAGGCAATGGAGCAGTCTGAAAGATAGTAATGCATAGAATTAGATTTGATTTGTACGAATTAAAGTAATGAAAGGATGCATTATTTCTTTATTTTACAGGAGTTATCTTCAATCAGCAGTAACTAATAACCACTATGTTGACACGGCCACCAGAAAGGGCTTTCCAAAAGCACAATGCAAAATTCTTGAAATCGCCTTTGAGCTTACCTAGCAGACCAAGAAAACACACTGGCTATAAGGAAGTAATTTGCATCAACACCAGTCTTTCTTTCCCCCCTCCAAGCCACGATGGAGATGCTTGAACCGGCACTTTGGAAATCAAGTTACTGTTTATGTGTTGCAGTACGTTTTGCTGGTTCTCATTTTGTTTAGTCCTTGTTTTGTTAGGCCTTAACAGCTACAAATAAATGCATGCCCACCATTTTTCTTGATGTGCACTTTTCTAGTATGGGTGTTTTCAAGCGATTACAAGGGCACCAACAATTGGTTCCGACTTCAAAAAAAAGTGCTTCTTAGCGGCAGATAAGAGAAGCCGCCACGAACAAGGAGGGGATCCACAGAAAGAAAAAGGACAACGTTTACACCCCTCCATAGTCAATGATAATACCACCCTGAATGATGATATTAACTTCGAATATAACACCTATGGCACACAAACTAGCCCGTTTTCCATTCAGAATACCGAAAAAAAAAAAACCAACAACATAAAAATTCCCAAAACACGAAAAGGGCATGGAATCAAACTCCAGGGTAGAACTAATTCCAGTGCAGAGTCGAGAAGAACTGAAAATTGGAAGCTCGTGCTCCCCAAACAGATTGAAATACAGAAGAGGTGCTTGATTCTGCTGTGGAACGCATGCAGATCTGCCTTCCATTTCAGTTGGTAGATGAAGTGAAACATTATGATGAACTTCAACAGACATCAGGTAAAGCGTAAAACCAAACCTAATGACTCAAGCTTCTTTGCCCCTGCGTTGGGTGCTTAATAGTGACCAGCACAAACCCTCAGCCTTTGTCTACAGGAACACTTGCAACTATTCAATAAACTATATCACAAATTTTCAAATTGCAACACCAAATTCTTTCTTAGCTGCTAAAATGTTTTAGTTCTTGAGTGACATCACCATGCTAGCCTAGAGTGCAAGAATTCCATTCATCAGCCTGAATTTTTGTCATTCTTACACCCTATACAGCTAAATAAAAAAAGAAGAAAATATGGTTTCCATAACCCAACCAAATCCTTTTTTCCCTCCCTACCCTTAACCCCTGCCCGTTTTTTCGCCGATTAACATGTGATGTAGATGTCAAGTAAAGGATAATCCTCTTATCAGCAGTCGCAATATTTCTGTTTTGGTCCTGTGTTATGACGGCAAAACGACACTACTACGTAGAAAATGAGAAACAACGATTGAAAATAACTTGGTTTGTCTTTAAAAAAAAATACATGTAGGCCATTTTATTGATGAAAAAATTATCCTCCTGACCGTATTTTTTATTTTAACGTTATGCCAACCAAACTTTTTCCCCCCTTAGGCCTAAATGAAAGAAAAAAATAAGTGATAGCAAACACCATACAAAGTTCGTCACGCAATCCAAACAAAAACAAATATATTTTCAGGAAACTTGCGAATTTTCAGTGGCAAATTGAAGCCACCTTCATCAGGCTGCAAGCAGGTGACAAAATATTCTAAGTAGACGCTTTTAAAAGAAAAATGTTTGTAACAATAGACATTTTTATTTGTACAGACAATCAAGGAGCGTTTCAGGAAGATTAGGCTACAATATTTTATTGCATCCATACATGCAAAATCTACCGTATCCAGGTATCTAGGCTACCCGACAAAACCTCCATCACCAAACAAAATACGACAAATCATGTCATTTTTTGTTCACTTACACAAAAACACATTTTTCATCAGACAATTTTGTATTCCGAGCAAACAATTTTACACTTTCAACAGACAATTTAACATTCTGGATACCAGGTACATTGGTAGATTTTGCATGTATGTTGCATTCCGATAAACAAAATGGCAAAGCTAAAGGATCGTTTACATTGAAGTGTACAGCTCATGATTTATAAAAATACTCGACTTCAATAATGACTACAACCAATTGGTTGTAGTCATTATTGAAGTCGAGTATTTTTATAAATCATGAAAATGGCAAAGGCCAATATCTTCTGATTCTCGCAGTAAACGTCTACATATTATTCATAATTACAGACTTACCTGCATGATTTCTTGAGTAGCATGCGTTCTCTTATGGCGTTCACGTTTTCTATCCACAAGTTCTTTTTCTTTCTGTATTGCAAGTTCTTTGTAGCGTCGCATCTCAGCTATTTTTTCTGGAAACATCTATTTAAAAAAAATAGTCTTAAGACTTGTTACTGAAATGCAACACCAGTCCAAAACTCCTCAGTATTTGCTTTGTATACACTAGATCAGCTTACTTCACAACCAACTACTGCCTCCCTGGCTATGATCATAGGACAAATTCCTGTTTTCCTAGCTCCCGTCTTGAAGCCACTACCCACTCCCCCTCCCCAATGCCATTTCCCTTCTTTTCTAATGTTTAACACCAGCCGACCTTGAGCCTCCTTCTTTCTCTCCTTAGGCCTATGCTTTAAAGAACAAATATTCAAACATTCGTTCGACTCCTAGCTTTTAATTTTTTTTTTTCAATTATTAAAAATAAAAATTTTGCCGCACTGCAAAAACAACTTTCTTTGACGCATGCTTATTATTACAATGACGTCATGCGGCGGCAGAAGGGGTCCGATACATAGAAAGCAAATGCAAGCATGATGGACAGAGCAGGTGTGGTTGCATAGAAACGGCCAAACAAGCGTCAGTGTAGGAGCACAAATTGCGTTTTGTGCCCCTTGTAATTAGAGCCCTGTCTGAACCCTCGGAATGTAAGGCCTTTTATTGTGTTTATTATTGCGAGTTGTTCCCTCTGAAGAAGGCATCGTTCTTGTAGTTTATATTTACGAATTGATAAGAAAATATCAGCTACCTTGTTCTGTTTGAAAATGCATCCGGCTGAACATTTTATATAACCTACAGTTTTAATTTGTTAAAAAACTTCCTTTCTGTGGCTATAGAAGATAGCCGGGCCAGTAACATGTAATTTCGAAAGCAGACGCTATGCCTAAACTAAACTACAGCTGAAAATACAAATTTGCACAAGGTAACTGGAATAATGTTAAAAGATGAAGCAGAGGCTATGGTACTTCACAAATTTCACGATATATTACTCAATGGCCAGCTTTAAAATACTTAAGCTTACACAGTTTATGTCAACCTATGATATAGCGATGTCCTGAACTACCGTATGCTGTTTCATTATGGAAGCTTCATGAAATTTGCTCCCCAGTGAAACTCTGCTCTATCTTAATAAGGCAACAGTAGCCTCTTAATAGGGCAACACGAAAGTAGCCCTATTTTCCGTACAAAAACTATCTTTAGCGGAAAAAAAATTCTGTAGAACAACTGAAGGGTACAATTTTCTTCTTCTTCTGGAACTAGAGACACAAGTGACAAGGGCGAGACAGAAACGTGATAGTGACACAACGTCATGTTGCAAGCCAAACGAAACCCGGCTCACTTCATCAATGCATTCTTTGCCATGTTATTTTTTACGCCACAATGACGATTTTGTCTCCCCAACGTCTCTAGTTCCTGAACACGAGGGCAACACAACTAGTTCGGCCATCGTTCAAACGGTGGTGGGCAAAAACCAACAAGCAACTACATCCACCAGCATTGTATATCCTGCCATTGGATTCGTAGTGCCCGAACCCACTACATCTCAGATTTTGTTGTTGCCGTTTACATTTTCCCAAGTTTCTAT
Source organism: Lithobius niger (assembly GCA_023313725.1). Taxonomy (NCBI): domain Eukaryota; kingdom Metazoa; phylum Arthropoda; class Chilopoda; order Lithobiomorpha; family Lithobiidae; genus Lithobius; species Lithobius niger. Next base: position 10,123 of record JAHWFP010180262.1, on the reverse strand, counting down.
TGAATACTTGAACCATCAGTTTTAAGACCATGTAACCACCAAGTCATTTCAGAACAGACTGTCGAGTCAAGGAACAACACATTGTGACAGTTCACGGACACTATTGTAGGAAGCCACATTAACATTTTCCCTCCTATATTATAATAATATTAATGCCTACTTTTCATATAGGATAGTTAAAAAAAAAAAAAACTAAAAGCATAACATTATTCTTACCACTGGTGGTAAAATAGGCCTGCCACCAATCCTGATGCAAGACACGTACGGCAATTCGTTGCAGTTTGGTTCTGACATGTTAAGAATTTTTGGTATTTGCAATAACAATGTTCGTCATCAAACAGTGTTTCGATAAGATCAAACAATCATAATTAAACATAAAAACAATACTGTTTAGTTTTCTACGCACATAAGCGGGTACAGTTGTTGTCAACGACTTAGGTAATGGCTTGTGATTCTTCAAAATAAAATATATGTCAACTAGATCTACAGAAATTAGTACAAAAACCAAGGAAGCATCTCCACATTATTCAACCCATTTGCTACATATCTAAAATCTTAAACTCGATGAAAGAAAACAACCAACGAACACCGTTAGCACACGACGGAAGTAACTAGCACCGGAAACGCAAAGTGGCCAATTTCAGATGAATTCAAATAATTTAAAAATTCTAGTTACATTAAAAAGCTTGCGTATATCGTTCAAAATTTTTCGTACAATTTTTGTAGAATCATACAATTTTTATTTAGCGCACGTTTCACTTTGACCTTTATGACTTTGGGCACCTTCGATAACTTCCAAAACAAACTAAACCATCTAGAGGCAGTTTGGTACCATTAACACCAGAATGCCTATGAGCAAACTTCGCTCTGTGTCCAGACTGGATGAAATTGGTTGAGTTTGGCTTGGGGTTTCGAAGGCCATGTTTGTAAACGTTCCGGTCAGTTTAGGCTTTTTGAACTTTAGTTAGCAAGATCCAAACCAAATAGAAGAAGATTTTAATATTTATTTAGTTTTAGTTTTTGCAATTTTGTCCTAAATTAATTACTTAATATATATTAAACACAGAAAAAATATAAAATTTATTTTCTCAGGACCGTAATTTAATAAAATGAGCGCAATTTTCTCTTTTTTGCTCCGCTAAGTATTATTAGTTGTTTCGCTGATAACGTGTAATCACGTGCTCGTGTTGATATGATTTTTGCGAACGTTATGGAATGGCATGTGAATGTCCAAAGATCATTCAAATTCAGGATTTTCAGCAAGTTTACAACGCAGTAATGCATTCTACACACCTAGTTACATGCTTGGAGCTTTTCTGGAAAAGTGAATTTTAGAAGTCAACAGTCGTAGATCGTTTATCCCGAATCTCCTTTGCTTGAAGGTGCGTGATATTCGTCCTTGTCAACAAATGTTTTTAGTTTACAGCCAACAATATTTTGTGTGTGCTGGCTTCATGAGGATTTTGGGCACAAATCTAGTTTACCACAAACCCCCAAATTTTAAGAAAAAATAAAAAGACTTGCCTTATTATCGTCGTAAGGCAGATTAAAGTTGATTCCAAGGTGCGGAAAGGAGGTTTAAGGCGGGAAAAAAAAGACGCAAAATCGCTTGTTTGATCGCTTGTTTTTTTTCGAGGCTGACGGCGCCGTGCAGGAAAGCATCAACTGGGCCAAAGTCCATCAAGTGAAACGCCAAACAGAAGCCGGTACCTGCCTAACCTAACCGACAATAACAACAAAACAAAACTAAACTGACAATAACAACCCACTTATCAGAACTGTTTACGGGAAAAAATATCAGCCGGGGGCAAGAGCGCGGGGGCATGAGCGGGCTTCCGTGCACAGCCCCGCGAGCGAAAACGAACACCGTATAAATGTACTGATTGTGGTAACGTACTGATGGGGTTTAAACTGTGTTCCGCGCCTCCCACAAAAAAAAGGAGACCATATAATGAGAGTGTAGGGTAAGTACTAACAGAATTCAGAGCTTTTAGAAAATTGTGGTAAAGTGAACTTTAGCCGGATTTTGTTGCAAAAATGCATCGTATGATGAATTAAAGGTAATTATATAGAACAACGCCTTTTCAAGCTATCGACATGATTCAACTACTTGTCGATTCCTTTCGTCGTTGCGGTTCAGAAAATCATAACGAAAACATGCGCAAACGCTTTTTAATTCGACGTGTCACACGTCGAATTAATGCGGTTGTGGCCAAAAAACTGGGGTAGCCGATTTACGTCAGCGACATCTCCTCAAAAACCAGACACATTTGTTCAATTCTGATCCGACGAAATTCAAGTATGTGGGTGGGACAGTTGCAGTGTAAAATATCAAAACACTAGGGATTTCACATATTTTGTAATTAGACAAAACAAAGTGGTACCCTGCAACGAGGTCTGTCAACGCAAAACCATCGTCCATAGTACACACAGTGTTGTGACGTCAGTGTTACACGTGTGATTTTCGAAAATTTCAGCGTAATATGGCAGAGGCGGCGTTAAAAAACGGCAGCAAAATATGGGTCGAGGGTCGGTTAGAGGCTAGACTTTCTGAGAAAAACTTCGGGATCGTTCGGGTTTGGAGACGAAACTGCGTTGTACTTATAGCACGCGGGCGGGAGAAATAAACTGCGCCAACTACAGGGGAATAATCTACATATACTTCTTTTTGTAGGAGTACAGTAGAGAAGGTGAAAGAAGTACATCTAGCAAAGGTAGGCTATGTCGTATGGATGAACAATTTTTGGTATTAAAAAAACACGATTTGAAAAGCGCAACTCTAGAATGAATAAGTCGGTGAACAGTAGTAGCAGCGTTGTTTAGCCTTAAATGTCGCTGAATTGCGTGTAAGACTGGCGTGCGTGGAGGAGGGGGAGGGTAATTTTTGTCTTTTTTTTTTTTAAACTTGATTGTTCAAATATAAAACTGGATTTGCAGTAAAAACCCAGCATATAACAAAACCTAAGCAGCTAAGCTTAAACAAAAGCTAGCTGCATGAAATTGTGGTGTGACATTTTTGTGTGTTAGTTTATCGTCGAACAAAAGTCACCAGAAAAACGCACACTTTCACAACAGAAGACACTCACACTGTCTAGCGAATTTTCGATAGTTTACTGCTATCTTCCTCAGGCCTTAAAGTTAGTTTGGACTCTGTTTACATCCCTGTTGTTTTCACCGTTGTCGTCTGCTCGTTCGTTGCCATGCTCGAAACTTGGTGCGTTGCATAGCCTCCCGATTTTTGCAGGCCCACCACGCGAGTTGTGTAGCCTCCCGATTTGTCCAGGCCGATCCAGCGAGCTTGCCACATAAAGTCCCACTTCCTACACAACTACCTGGAATGTTCCCAGCCGATCAGTGCGAGTGTCTTCTGTTGTGAAAGTGTGCGTTTTTCTGGTGACTTTTGTTCGTTTATAATGGAGTTTCACAGTACGAAATCTAACGATCTTTTTCGAAATTTATCGTCCGCTAACACGAAACAAGATGCACTACACTGCATTAGTAATTCGACGTGTTGTATGGCAGAATGTGTAGGCTAATTGATGTATGCAGTTGCAACGGAAGACATACCAAAAGGACACTACTAAAAAATCTGAATGCGTGGTGAACTGAAGAATATCTACTATATTGCACATTATATTAAAAAGAATTGTCTCGTAACTTTTGCTACTACGATACTGCAAATGAGCCAGAATCTTGTGTGCGACGATGCTATCACTGACCAGATAAGTTTTCATCGGATGCTGATATTGGTTTTCTTACACAAAAAAAAAAAAACTGAAAGCTTCGTTGTTTTACAGTTTCCTGTTCCCTTTCTTCTTGTTCATCCGACTTTTACATTTTTAAAAATTTCGAACATCATATTTTCAGTAAATTCAGCAGGTAAGTTTGGGGGGGGGGGGGAGTAGGAGAAGTCATATTGCGCTGAGGGTACGTGAGGTTGACTACTTTAAATTTATTTACACCTTTTAGGTGTATTAACAAAAGTTAAAATATTCACACGAAAATTGTGACAAATTCGACATTGAATATAACATTACAATTTCATGCGGCCAACTTTGTTAGGTTACTCAATACAAAGTACTTGTTTTACTAGCGTTTTATAATTATCTTTATTATTATTATTTGTAATTTTAAATCTGTTGGTAAAACTAATATCGAACCAATAAAACTTGCGCGAGTCTTACTGTTACGAATTTTTAAAAAAAATCAGAGTTCAAGGCCAGGAGGAATATTCTGCCCTTCCCTCCTGGCCAGTCCGCCACTGTAAAAATAGGACATCATTCACTTTGTTCACTCGTTCAATAAGAAACAACACCACACATAAGCGTAATAAAATAATGTAATATATCGCACCCGGAAAGCAGCGAGGCTATGCGCGCCTCACATTCAATGTACCGTCCAGATTCCACCGTAAAAATTCCATTTACTATCCAGATTACCGCTAAAGGTAAGTGACGACTCACTTTGTATTGTACTTCGCGATAAGAGACGAGCCATCTCGATGTCCGTGCTTAGTCTCTAACCGATCGCAATTTGAAGAGCTAACTTGCCGAATTGCGCAGTTACACGCCACAATTTTTCGTATGAGCGCACACCTTTACGATAACATTTCGCTGACGTCATTCACAGATCGTATACTATCGGGTGACGGTTTTTCGCTTAAGGACCTGTTCAGAGGTTATCATGCTTCGAATGGCGTATGTATATTCTGTTGAGCATAATACCTTTTGCACTTGCACAATGGAAGTGTCCCACCAACATACTTGAATTTCGTCGGATCAGAATTGAACAAATGTGCCTGGCTTTTGAGGAGATGTCGCTGACGTAAGACGGGTACTCCCGTTTTTTGGCCACAACCAACCCTTCCGAATGTCAATCCAGTAGCAGTCGCCACTTGGCCACTAGACCTTACAAAGCATTCGCCATTTCACAATTTTTACTCGCCACATACCAAAAACGTTTTGTATGATGAAAAGTTTCCCTAAGTTATGCATTAGCAAAATTGAATAATTTTCTTAAACTCCAGTATTATTGCAGAAAATTCAGTTATACAGCCCTTATAAATCTGAGCATAATGCCACAAACCGTTCGTCTCTAACTTAAACGGTTCCAGAGATAACACTTTTTTTGTAGCATGCTCTGTAGCTAGTCGCCAATTTGGCGAGTAAGGCTAAATTCCAAGTCGCCAGCTGTTCATTTCCACTCGCCAAATGGCGACTGGCGACCGACATTGGGAAGGGTTGGCCCACAACCGCATTAATTCAACGTGTGACACGTCGAATTAAAAGAGTAAATAAATAAATATAAAGTAATCAGCCTTATGTATCCTCAGTGCAGTACGATCCCCATCTTCCCCCACCCCTCCTAATTTAATGCTGGATTTACTGCAAAGTAAGGTGTTCGCTGATTTAAAAAGCTTTAAAGCCTGATAAAAAAGAACGAAGAGGACGGGAAGCTGTACGGCAACGAAACTTTCAGGTTTTTTTTTTAACAAAAATAATAGCGTCAGATGAGAATTCCTTATCTAGCCGTTTCTAACATGATCGCTCATTTGCCGTATCGCAGTAGCAAAAGTTAGGAGACAGGTTTTTTTTTTATATGTGATGTGCTATATGTATACGTTTCAGTGCACCACGCATTCAGAATGTATAAGTGTCCTGAGTTTATGCTGCCTTTCCAAATGCACACGTCAATTGCATATTAATTTTCTATCCTCCTTCAGCATTTCTGTACCAAACAACACGTCGAATTACTGATGCAGTGTTGGTGCGTCCTTGTTTCATTAAACACGTTTTTTTCATCAATTTCTGCACTTTTTCCAAGTTTATTTACTTTGGAGGAGCCCGCAGCCCCATCGACCCGTCTCTTGTATCCACCCTTGCTTTCGATGCAGATATGTTGACCCATATAGGATCGGCAACCAGAAGCTAGTAGGCCCAATGCAGGTAATGAGTCGAGAATGAGAAGTGCGACTTCTGGTTAAAATCCCGTTGTGATCAGCTCTGCAGGCCATCTTTGCAGCACTACCGAAAGATGGCGTTGGCATCGACTCACGAAAAGTACGACAAATGCTATTACGCAGCCTTTTGATTCAATTTAAGGCGGTTTTAGTAGAGTTACTAACAGAAATTTGCTGTAGTAATACGTAGTAAAGGTACAAATCCTTCACTACTAACTAGTGATGGAAAAAATGAAAATGTTCCCCTATTTTTAGATTTTCGCCACTGTAACCTAGTTACTTGGTTACGTAAGATACATGAACCCTGGCCGGGCCTCGAGAATCTTACAAGCAGCCCAGTAACCGAACAAGAATTTCCCCAAAATTTGAAGAACTGTAACTAGGCTACCATTTAAAAAAAAAAAATAGTGTCTTATACGTTTTCCGCAATTTCGGCAATGTTTCCAAGTTTATTTACTTTGTAGTGGGCCTCGCAACCCCCTCATCCGTCTCTTGGGTCCACGCTTGCCTTCGATGCAGTCATGCTGACGCATAGGCTATAAGATCGGTAACTGCCCAAAAGCAGAATTTTCTGCCCTGTCTGCGACACCAATTATTGGAAAAAAATATCTGCAGCTAATCTTTTTTATTGTATGGTTACCCACATATTTATTGGTTTTTACTGGATAATTTTTCAGTGCTTTATCTTATTGGTCTGGCTCTTCCATCAACGGAAAGGTCTCGTTGAGACGATTAAAATGTTGTATTGAAATATCCGAATCGGTCAAAAATTGACGAAACAGCAGAAATTGGTCAAAACGGCCATTTTTGTCTGCAACTGTGCCAGATTATCTGTGACATAGACTCACGTCGCTCCCCTTTCTGCCTCCGGGGGTACCCGGATGCTAGTAGGTATAATACAGGCTATCTTTGTAATTTGTAGCACCACCGAAAGATGGCGTTGGCATCGACTCACGGAAAGTACAACAACAAGTGCTATTACGCAGCCTTTTGATTAAATTTGATGCGGTTTTAGTAGAGTTACGAACATAAATTTGGTGGAGTAATACGTAGTAAAGGTATACATCCTTCATTTACTAACTAGTTTTCCCCACTTTTTAAATTTCCCCACTGTAACCTGGTTACTAGGTTACGTAAGATTCACGAACCCTGCACAGAACAACACAAAGTGAGTCATCACTTACCTTTGCGGTGATCTGGATGGTACACCGAATTTCTATGATTGAATCTGGACGATACAATGAATGCGATGCTCGTATAAGAGTTTTGCTGTTAATTACTGCGCCATCCTCGCTGCTTTTTGGGTGCGATATATTACAGTATGTTATTATGCGTATTTGTGGTGTTGTTTCCTATTAAACGAGTGAGCAAAGCGAATGATGTACTGTTTTCACAGTGGCGGACTGGCCAGAGGGAGGGAAGGGCGAGATATTCCTAATGGCCTCTGACTTTCAGATTTTTTTAAAATTCGTAACAGGAAGACGTAAGTTTTATTGGTTCGACATTAGTTTTAACCACAGATTTAAAATTACAAATAATAATAATAATAAAGATAATTATAAAATGCTAGTAAATCAAGTACTTTGTATTGAGTAGCCTAACAATAATTGGCCACATGAAATTGCAATGTTATAGCCTATTCAATGTGGACTTTGTCACAATTTTCGTGTGAATATTTTAACTTTTGTTAATACACCTAAAAAGTGTAAATAAATCTAAAGTAGTCAACCTCACGTACCCTCAGCGCAAATTTATTTTTTCTACTACCCCCCCCCCCCCCAACAAATTACCTGCCGAATTTATGAAATATGGTGTTTTAAGATTTAAAAAATGTAAAAGTGTGATGAACAAGAACAACGGGTACGGGAAACTGCAAAACAATGAAGCCTTCAGCTTTTTTTTTTGTAAGAAAACCAATATCAGCGTCCGATGAAAACTTATCTGGTTAGTGATTGCATCGTCGCACTTAAGATTCTGGCTCATTTGCCGTATCGTAGTAACAAACGTTACGAGACAATTTTTTTTTAATGTAATGTGCAATATAGTAGATATTCTTCAGTACACCATGCATTTAGATTTTTTAGTAGTGTCCTGTTGGTATGTCTGCCGTTCCAACTTCATACGTCAATTACGGATATTTTTATTCTACCATACGACACGTCTAATTACTAATGCAGTGTTAGTGCACCTTGTTTTAAGAACTGTGTTAGCACCACCCCTTTAAAAATCACAAAAATTTGTAATGCCTAGTGGGCTTTAATGCAGTGATTTACGATAAACTTTTCCAAAATTGTGGAATCGTTCGTCCTTGTATGTTACAATGCTTTATTTAACTGACATTACAGAACTAATGATGTGTATATTTTGATTTGTTGCAGACAAAAATAAAACTGCAGTAATAATGAATGCTGTAATTGGCTTGTGTCATTTCTGTGAAATGCATGGGCCTAGTGTTCTGCTGTGCACACAAGCATTTCATGACCCAGAAGACCCTCATCGAGTCCTAAATGGCAAACCAAATACTAAACAAGAAGAGAAGCGCTATTATGGCAGACCCAATGTCTTTGTCCGATCAAACTCAACGTCATCCGACTCTAGTCAGGAGAGTGCTAACAAAAGTTCAGGAACTGAACCATGTGTTGTAAGTAAGAGTTGTAATCTGACCTTACCGAGGGTCAGCTTGTTCATTAGTGTTCATTGTCACATGCAATGGTATAACTGAAGTGACTGGTGCCCTAGATCAATTAAAAAAAAAAATTACTCTCATTTTCAAGGCTCTAGATGCAAATTCATTGAAATCATTACCCCCACTGATCCCAATAACTAAATTTCTATTACAGAAATTATTTAACAAAAAATAGATGTACGAATGCTTGTAATGTTACCAAAAATTAATACAGGATATGGGTTCCTCTTAGCTGCTATGGATCTTCACTGTTTTGTGACAGAGTGCATTTTTATTTAGCTGCTTACAAATCTTACGCAAGAGAGAGTGGTACTCCACTTGCACGGATAGTGATGCTGGCTGTTTTCGTTTCTCTTGACTTGATGGACTGGAAGTATTACTTGACAAAGTAATTGAACAAAAACAGAACAAAATAAAAAGCTGCTATCATTTTGTGAAAGATGGCATCTAATCAAGCTTAGGTATTGCCGACTTTAGTTACGATGAATAGTTTTCAATCGGCTTCATGAGTAAATTCAGTGGCGCCTTTAGTCATTGGCGCACTAGGCGCGCACCTAGGGCCCCGAGTTTATTGGGGGCCCCCAAAAGTCAAGTGTGTTTTTTTTATTTTTTCAAGTAAGTGTTAATAACCCGTACCGTTTCAAGTCGTACCGCACTTTACTCCTCTCCCCCTGAACCCTGTCTTAACCCAGCTCACACATTTATTAAGTTTTATTTCTTTTTCAGTTCGTCCATGATTGTTATTGTGATGTATTTACGGCTTTTTGTTATGAATTTGTGATAAGCTACAGCACTTGTTTCCTTTCCTGGAAGTGGTTTAGCAAAACAAGAATGCGGTGTGCGATTAACGTAAAAATTCATCCAGAATACGGGATTGACGAAAAGTGCAATGCATTATATTGATGTTGTGTACACCGTACGTGTGTTTCTCTAAATCTCTCCATGGACAAATGCGCGCGGACTGCTAGCTTGCCGTTCGCAAATGGTTAAGCAGGTGCGAGTACGACAGCGCCACAAGGACAGCAACAAGGGGGAAGGGCACCACCCTGGGCCCCATACTGAGGACTTTAGTCCCCAAACATCCTGGTCCCTCTGAACAGTAGGGTCATCATAAGGAAAACACAGTAAATGTTGGCTAATATTTTAAAAAAAATTTTAAATAAGGTACTCATTGTTTGCTAAAGGAGGCCCCACTTGATGGTTGCCCCAGGTCCCCAGAGATGCAGTTGTGGCCCTGGGGATGTCATCTGTTGTGCAGTACCAGTACCGAAACCGTACATCTACTGTGAGCGATGGGCTAAACAAATTACCTCTAGGTGAGACTAAACCCTGTAATAAGTCGTTCCATCTCCCAACTTCAGATGACTCTGTTTTTAATGATTCGTGCCTAACTGTTTTCACTTTATCCGAAAATCCTCACCTTTATTTTAACTTATCGTGAGATACATGCTCATTCAATGCCCACAGTTTAACCGAGT